>SOPF01027153.1:4591-61377 GCA_012979155.1 Hypericum perforatum | reverse complement strand
TCGACATATCTACCTTCCAGAGTATCGTTAGGCTCCATACCTCAACATTCTCAACGTGCCATGACACGGGCCTCGTAAGAACAATCGGTATACATGTAAGAATTTCCCCACTTATAAACAAGTTCACCACTCTCTCAACATCCCATCAATTTTCCTCACACTTATCATCTGACCACCCTCATTAGCACCAACAATCATTAAAGGTTCATGCTTTCCGTCCAATTGGCACCCAAAAAGTACAAGCAAAAGGAACAACACAAAAGAGGAACTGGGGAAGTGAACATAACCAAGAGAAACGAAAAGGGTCACCTCAAACTGGGATGAGGTTGCTGACGTGGAAAGCCAACGGGCTGGTCGGCACCCAAAGGAGTTCATTTTCCTTGCAAGAGGAAGCAGTTCTCTTACTCTGTGAATCACCATCATGAGAAGAAGAAGAAGAAGAAGAAGGGCTTCTTTTGGGCTAGTTGGTGTAAGGAAGGATCACTACTCGTTTGGACAAGAAACGTAACCTTAATTAAGAGTTTGCAGGACCAGGAAGGGCAGTGAGAATCAAATAATTTAGATTTTATTAGTATAAATTAAATTTTCTTGGAGAAATTTTAGGTGAAAAAGATTCTCGCAAACACTGAAGTTTAAATATAATATACTAAGAGTTTCATTCATTAGTAAGTTAATTAATGTCTGACTTTTAAGAATTAAAATCATTAGTCTATGAACACCAAATACATAAAAATTATATATGTAGCCTAGTAGGTTGTACAAAACATATAGCAGTACTTAGAGATTCGATCATACATACCAATAATTGTAGTAGCAGTTGTAATTTTGTACTAAACATGTAGCAGTACAAGAGATTTAATTATGCATCCAACTTTTAGCCATACCATTAATTGTTAGCTGATAGGGTTAAAATTTGTAAGATGGTTTTTTTTTTTTTTGTTGATGAGAAGTTATTTCCGGATTACGGCAATAAGTTATGTGAAAGTCATGGATTGATTTATTAAAAACTGGACTTAGATGATAGCATATATTGAAATTTATGTACTTCTAAGTTTTTTCTTAAATTTTATTATAAAATTTGAAACTCAAAAATGTTAATTATAAATAATCAGAGTTAATTACTTAATTTCTACCCCAAAAAAAATATCAGAGTTTATCAACCTAGATTATTTTTTTTATCAAAATGGAATCTTTCTGCTGACTCGACATCTTGGGATCAGTCCAAACTCGTCAATTATTAATCGAATAATTAAAAAAAAATGTTTTAACTTTTAAGGAAGTATTTCAGTGTTACAAACTATAAGGCGGAGCTTGTCACTATTAAAAAGTTTGGTTAACTATCAATCTGAGTGGGTGTTAGAAAACAACGCAACAGTCGAATAAATTTAGGTACAACCAAAATTTGGAAAGTTGGTCAGGAAATTTTCCCATGTAATTTGCGCTCGCCAATTAGCTTTATTTTGGGTTTCTTTATAATTGTAGGTAATTATTATTTTTTTTTGAACTTTTTTCCGAGCACTCATTGACATGATACTTCTTCAGTCTTATCTTTTTTATAATATTTTATGACAAAACATAAGATATGTTGTCACTTTTCACATGCAAGATGTTGTCTCCGTGTGGTTTTAGACCTCAAAATTGGTTTAGCAGTGAAAAATGTTGTATTCAATGATGACGTGCTTGATGCAATTGACTCGATCGTATATTTTTTTTTTTCTCTCTGAACATAGGTGAACGACAGAAGTTTGGAGCTTGACTACTGTCTTTCTTAATAATGTCGTGGATAAGATTTGAAAAAAAAGAACCCTCGTTTGAAATCCAAATCTCTCGATAATTGTATTTTTAATGGGTAAATTTTGAAAAAAAAAAAGTTAAAAAGATTTAACCTTTCATTGATTCTAATGTTTGCATGACATGGGAAGTAGATGAACAAGGATATGTGCTTTTGGTTACAATTGGTTCCAATGTTCTTGCTCTTCCTACGGCTAACCGAAGCTTCAACAATCCATAACACTCAAAATCCAGATTGGCCAACTCAAAAAACAACGGAGGGCTGATCAGACCCTAGGCCAGAACAGAACACCAAAAAAAGACTTGGCTGCTGCAACTACATTGGCTAAGAAAGGCTCAAAATTCAGCTAGATAGATGACAGATCTTCATATATTGTCTTGATACCTGGCCTCTGAGAGACCGACCTTATACATCGTAGCGCGATTCCAAGGACCTCCTTCGTCCCCTTGTCAACTGCCGGATCCCCCAACTCGGTAGCCAATATGGAGTCGAAGCAGTCCGAGCTGGAGCCTTCAGCCACCCTTAACCGAACCCAATCTGTCAAGTCGACGCCTCCCCCTTCCACAGAGATCACATCACCAGCGCACCTCCCGGTTAGAAGTTCCAGCATTATCACTCCGAAAGCATAAACATCCGACTTGAAGGAGGGAAGTGGCTTCTTGGAAGCAGCCAGTTCTGGAGCTCGGTATCCTAGGACACCTGCATCGAGTATTTGTTCGATGGTGCCAGCCTCAGTCATCAGCCTGTGGAGACAGTAGTCAGCGACACGCGCGTTTAGTTCGGGTCCGTCCAGCAGAACGTTTGTCGCTTTGAGGTTCCCGTGTGGAATGGCACGATCAAAATGGAGATAGTTAAGGCCACGTGCAACGTCAACTGCTATCTTCAGCCTCTGCGCCCAGGTTAACGGAGGTCCCTTTCGTCCTGGTCGATCTGCAACATCCATTTACGAGCAAGTTACTGTAAACATCTTATAAATCACGAGCGAATGCGGGATAAAACTGTAGGAGTGAAGCCATACCATATAGGAAACTTGCAAGACTTCCAGGTGAGATGAAATCTGAAAGAATGAGCTTCTCGTGTTGTGTGGGACCCCAATAGTATCCTCTTAGACCTACCACATTCGGATGCCTGATGTTCGCAAACTTTTTAGCTTCCTTGGCAAACTCTTTCCTTTGTTTCGCTACTCCTTCTCGCAACCACTTCACTGTCAGGAACACCCCGTTATCAAGAGTTGCCCGGTAGGAAGTTCCATGACTGCTCCTCCCCAACACTTCAGCCGGGGCCCTCGACAGTTCCTCCGGGGTTAACGTGATTGTCTCGTCAAGGAAATGCAGCTCGCCAACCAGTCGATCAGGTGACCTTGCATCAAGCCGTGCAAGAGCTTCAGCAGCAGCAAATGAATCCCCAGAACCAGGAGACCACGAACTTTGCTTCGATGGCGAAAAGCCAGCTACTGCGGCTGTTTTCTCATCGGGACTAATGATCTCGGACGACGAAGCTTTTCGGGCGGCCATGAGATCCTCTGCTGAGACAACTAGACCACTACCACCCTCCGTTCCACTAGTAGCAGAAGGATTTCTCGAAGAACGTCCTCGGATTCCTTTGTTAGTTACAACATCAGGTGGAGGTCTCCTTGATATGCAAATATAATGCACAAAGATTGCTAGCAAGATAAGAATGATCACCGCAATAATGCACGACACAATAACAACCACCTTAACGATGGTGTTAATATGTTTTCTCCCGGATTTTCCAGCTGGACCATTGCTTGATCCAGGAGGACTACCAGGAAGATGTAATCTGGTATTTCCAGGGAAGAAAGAAGAGCTTGGAAATATCCTCAGGTTTTCAGGCACATCTCCAGAAAGATCATTGTACGAAACATTAAAGCTTCTGAGGTTGCTCGACAAGTTGCTTGGCAGGGGACCAGTAAAATGATTTTGTGATAAATCTAAGAAAGTTAGCGAGCTCATCCCGAACATGGACGTTGGAAGAGAACCGTTGAAGTTATTTCCAGCAAGATTGAGCTCCTGAAGCTTGCTCAGCGATCCAAATCGGTCAGGAAAATAGCCTTCGAACTGGTTATGAGACAGATCGAGAACCAGAAGATTGAATCTACCATTTGAAGAAGGTGAGAATACAATCTCTCCACTGAGTGAATTATTTCCCAGATGAAGTTCTTGTAGAGTAGGAGAAGTCAGCAAATCAGTCAAAAGAGGTCCATCCAGTTGATTGGAACTTAGATCAAGGACTCTAAGCTTTGGATACTGAGCAACACCACTAGGAAGAGGGCTGCTAAGAGAATTATGGGAGAGATTGAGATAATTCAAACGCAGAAGTTGCGGGGCTTCCTCAGGGATCGGCCCTGTTAACTGGTTCTGGCTGAGATCAAGATACTCAATGCTTCCCCATTTAGCTGTTCTGCTTAGATTACCTTCAAGTTGGTTGTTTGATAGGTCCAGTTTAGTGCAGCTTCCAATCAGCAAAGGAAGCTCGCCGGTAAGCTTGTTAGATGAGAGATCGAGGCTGGTCAATGTCGTTGACAGGATCAAGCTAACTGGACCTGGATAGTCGGAAAAACCTTGTGAGAACTAGCGAGAACTAATGGTTTTGCTTAAAATGCAAATTACTGAATGCGGAAATGTAAACATAAAACAGGTACCTGAGAGATTGTTTCCGCTCAGATCGAGTTCGGTCAAAAGGGCAGAATCTCCCTTGAGCAGGTCATTAGGAACAGAGCCTGAGAACATGTTATTGCTGAGGCGAAGAACTTGGAGGTCGTAAGCAAAATCAAATCCAGGCAAGTCCCCAGAGAACTGATTGTAGCTCAAATCCAGCACCTTCAAGGTTGAAAATAACCGCAGCTCGCTCCCACTAACCAATGATCCGATGAGCTGATTGTGGCTCAGATTAAGGTACTTAACACTCTCCGAAATACCCGGGAGTAGCTTGTTTCCGCTGGAGCCGACGAGCATATTGCCACTCAAATCAACATGGCTAACATTAGTTAGAAGGAAAAACTCTCCATCTAGACTTCCATCAAACATGTTCCCATGCAAATCAAGCACTTGTAGGCTTGGAAGCAGTTCAAACCCTTTCGGGATTTTTTTGGAGAACTGATTAGAAGATACATTAAGATATACTAGGTTGTTAAGCCTTGTTAATGGTGCAGGCAGCGACCCAGAGAAGGAGTTCCGGCTAATGTCAAGTGACTGGATCGACATAAGACCTGAAACTGAATCGGGAATTGAGCCAGAGAAGTTGTTGCCAGAAAGCGAAAGATTCTTCAGGCTCGTCAAGCTTCCGATTCCCGTTGGCAGGAGGGAGGAGAATAGATTGTTAGAGAGATCCAAAAACTCAAGGCTTTTGAAGACACCGATGTTAGAAGGCATTTCTCCAGAGATTGAATTGTTCGCCATGGAGAGCTTTACAAGCATTGTTAGGTTAGCGAAGACGCTCAAGTCCACATCAGCAGACAGACCCAAGTTATCAAGAACAACACCAGCAACATTTCCTCCATTGCAGACTATTCCATTCCAAGAAGAAGGGCAACCGTCGAAATCAATGGACTCTTCGTTCCACGACTGGACAACGTATCCCGTAGGGTCATGCTTAATACCCTTCTTGAACTGGAGCAATGCCAAAATATCTTCAGATGGAAGCTGGCCTGCGGCCGAAAATAGAAGTACAGAAAACACGAACAGCCTGCACAGCTTCTCGGTCATCCTATCAATGGAATGACAAGAGAAAATCAGCAAGAACTCAGCTTCACAAGCATAGGAGAAATGCACTAAACTAAGAAATGTACTAACTTCAACCATAAGCCAAATAATCAACCAACAATATCCTAAAAGCAAATATTAGCAGAACCCACTAATCAACTTAAGCGATAAGTTGAAGCATGCAATAAGATGGAAGTCACTTCACTTAAATTATAAACTACCACCAAATTGCAAAATGCCAAGCATTCAACAAAAAAAACAAACAAAAGCTCTCAAATTCTGACAGCCAAAACTTGAACTAAAAAATACTTAAGACATTGTACTATTTACCTGGCAATGGACTAGATATCCAACCACCTGAACACACCAGAAGTCAATCCAGGTTCAACTAATCAGCTTCTGCTAGAACAAAGACAGCTCTTAAGACCATTAATTAACACAAGCTGAGACCCGTTAGAGATCTTATTCTAAAACCAAAAGGAAACCCACAAAAGCTTTGCTTTTTCCCACCCAAGATTCCAACTTTCACCACAATGCAGGCTCCCTGGCAACACCCAGTTCCTTAAAGACTCCAACTTTAGCAAGTAAAATGGAAAATCACAGAGCTTTTCTATCAAAGACACAAACTTTATAAGGGCAAGCACATGGGTTTTGTCAAGGCTAACTTGCTCTTTCTAAAGAGCTAACGCACAGTGACCAAGCAAAGGGAAGAGATGTTAAAAGCAAAGGGTCACCTAAAACAGCAGCCAGGCCAGGGTTTTGTATTAAATGCAAAATAAAAAAAAAGGAATTAGTTAAAAGGGACCCAGAAAGAAACCAGTATTTAATTTGGGATTAAATTCCCTTTTAGTAACTGCCCTCATCCCTTTCTCTCTCAAAGTCTCAAGCTTTATGCTATTTCCTTTTGTCTCTTTTCATTTGGACTGGTTAATAGTTAAGTTTTTAAATTAATTGTCTTAATGTTTTTAATACTTAAAAAAAAAGTCTAATATTTTCTCTGCATTTGGGTATTTATTATTTAGCTTTTACAAAAGTTTGGCCCTTTTTTATTTTGCTCTTTTTTAGGGGAAGCTTTTTTGTGTCGAGAGGAAAATAATAGCGGGAAAATGTTAGGGTTCTTTTTGGGGACATTTAGCTCCTAAATGAGGGATTTACCCGCCAAAAGGACACCGGAATGGGAATCCTCCTATTCTATTACTGTCACTTCCCTAGTGGACGCCAGAGCATACATCAAATGAAGTTTATTGCTTGTCTTATTTCCACTATTTTTTGTTTTCTTTTCATATTTTTCTCAGTTCTTGGGCCTCTTTTGGAAGTACTCAAAAACAAATATTTAGTCTTATGTCGCTTGCTAACCTTGAAAAACTTTAGTTTTTGTCAGTTATAAGACTTAATAAATTATATTTGTTATTAATTACACTTATTTACGGTTTATAACTTTTAATTATATTTTTTAACGATTTGATAAATATTCAGCATTGCTTGAGAGTAATCAAGTTGCATGTCTTATGGAATGCATTTCCACTTTCTTTTGATTATGTTGCATCCAATATTTTATTTGGTAACTAATCGAGATGCATAATTTGACAATCCGGAGGGGGTTAGCTTGCCCCGTATTTACATTTAATGAATAAACAAAATTTTGTAAATACCAATCGATAATTATTTGGATCAATTAATAAAATAATTATTCTGATTTAAATAAATTATCTCTAACTTGGACTCTTGAAAATGTATATATATAAGTTAACTTGTTCGAATAACAAATAATTTCAAATTTTTATAATTGATGTGAATATGTGGAGTAAATATATAAATCTTAACTTACAAGAAAAAGTGGTTTCAATCAAACATGATAGTAATTGTTGTTATTAAAAATGTTCATTGCAAAAAATAACAAATAATTTGGGTAAGTGCCACGCTGGACGAACCCCCAAAGTGCCCTTTTGACTTGGGCTTCCACTGGGTTGGGCCACAGGTCACATACTTCCAATTCCCATTTCCTGCATTGAATTGAATTATTGAAACATCACGAGCGGTGAAGTTGGTGGATGCATTATATATGCACCAAAAATATATGGTAGGCTGCCTCAAAATCTTGGGATTAAATTGGCCATATTAGGCTATTGGAAAAAAAAATCGTGGTATTAACCATTTGAAATCTGAATTTATTAATTTTAGCAGTTATTACGCATTCGTACATCAAGTAGTATCGTCCAAAAAAATAAAGATGACCATTTAATATTTAATTAGTTGTGCAATTTGGTGTTTGAATTATGAAGTATTCAATAAACTTATTTCAATAATATATTGAAGAAGGAAATGGAAGGGTTGCAATTCTTATTAATTAATATTTTGAGGACCTAAAATCATTTCAACAGAAAACCCCCCTATGTAGATGTTCAATTATTGTATAAAAAATAAAAAGAAGGCCCAATAATAAATTAAAACGTGGTGCCCATAAAAAAAAAAAAGAAGTCCCTAGTTGTTGTTGTGTGTATTTTTATTTGTGTGGTGCCTTTCAGTAGACTGTAATCACAATGACTGAGAGTGAAGTATGCAGATCAGGTGGTCCAGATTTTATCATCCTATCTTCTTCTTTTCTTTTCTTATTCATTTTATTTCGAGATCATACATACACATATAGTTTTATTTCATTAACTCATTATTCAAAAAAAAAACAATTGGTATCACTAAATCGTGACCTGACAGATAGCAGATCTTTTTATACCAAATTTTAGAAAACGGTTGGATTGATTGGTTTGCTTTATTAGATTAGTCAATTCATAACATTATTGAGAAGCTTTTATCTTTAGATTTTTGTTAGATAAAATATGATTGACTTTGCAACAAATGGAAATGCATTTGGAATATTTTGAATTCTGATACTGTGTATAATTAATCATTCACGATGATTGTTTGATTTGCATATCATAACCTAGATTTTCTTCAAGCTACTCAAGTTGTTTATTTTTTGGTGTGAACTCAAGTTGTTTATTAGATACGAGTAACATCACATGCATTTATTTTTGTATCCAAAAGCAACTTTAGACTTTACTTTAAATGGTAGTGTTAGTATACGTCAGCGGTATTATATGGTCTGTATCAATTTGCCACCTTAGCAACTCTCTGGCTGAAACAACCATCCATCATTTTGGGCGAATGAGATAATTTCATTATAAAAAATCGAGTGGCAATTTAAAGTGTTTACAAATTTAAAAATGTTTAAACTTTGAATTCTATCAACCAAAAAAACAAAATACATGCAAATAAAATTAAACATTTTGGGGGCCTATATTTGTGGTGCTTACAAGCGGTGTATAAAGCTAGGACTACAGGCAGCGAAATTATTTATGCATGCCATCATTTTGTCCAAATTTTCTATCTTTCGCAATCAAGCAATGAAAGGACTTCTACTTAGCAATAATCTTATAAATTTTCCCAAGATGTCAGCCCTTTGATGTTTATTCTTTTCTAACAAAAAAAAACATCGGACAAATGATGTAATATCTTTTATCCCCAGTAGCTAGTTAGCAGTATCACTAACGATGTGCTCATGTTTGCATTAATCCATCAATGATAGCTCCTTTTGCGTTGGATCACATTGTCGTGCTTCTCGAACTATTTGATTCGAACATGTTAATACGGTCACGAGCTGTTAGAACTAAATACTTTGCGTGTATTCTTGTAATTTATCATATTGACACTTGAGGAGTTGGTGCAATTCACATTACGGTTGTCCAAAATTCTACTATATTTGAGTGAATGTTTTAGAATCAAGGGAAAACGGAGCAGTACCTCTAAACCTGTTTCAATGTTTTTCAAACTATGATATATACATTCAAGTATATGCGATTACATTTAAGAAATAACTCTTATAATATTATCTTTTTCATTCGTAAAATTTGAACCAATTTTTTTTATCGATAAACTTATTTCGGTTTTATAGCCTCCTCCCCGTGTGAAATTCACCCGCCAACATGTAAAATTTGATGATATAAGGAAGGACCATAGCAAAAAAAGAGAGTTGGATAACATGGTATTCCTTGATGATTAAGGGAGAGCATGGTGAAATGTAAGAAGATAGTGGGGAGCAATATGATATGAGCCATGGTGCATTGGTGCTTGTGTCTTCATGTGATAATATGAATCATTTTGTCTTATTTTTACTATGTAGTATTTAGAGCAGGTAGTCTTTAATGTTAATGTTCAATATTTTGGCCAATTTTAGATTTTGACCAATTTAAAATTAAGTGTTTATGAATAAATCTCCAATAGGTATTCATTACATTAGCGTTATTCCAATTTTAATTTTTAAACATTCAATCATAGTCCCCAATCGAATATTTTTTTTCAATTATATACTTCAAGTTTCCAGTGGAAAACACAACAAGAAGACAAAGGATTTAAAGTTCAAAAGCAGTATCATGCAAGAATGGGAAATTACAACCAAATCAAGACAAAAAGAAATACCTTCAGGACACTTGTCATGTAAACTTGAGAAAAAGAAAGTTTATATAAGATTAATCCATAAGTGATAAGTCAATTATTGTAAATTAATCAAAATATTTTTAGTTTAAGTCTATAAAAATATTATCGTATTAAATATTCATTAAAAAAATTTCTTTAAAGGTTAGCTGTATAAAGTTAAAGAATCCAAGAAGATAATCCAAGATGCCTGTCCTCTCCAAAGGCAGCTTCTATTTGGAGTCGAAACGCCACCATTCTCCAAATTGTTTTGACAATTGAGAAATGTCAACCTGTTATCTTTTTAATAATTAATGTCAACCTATTCCAAATTCAAATACTTGATAAGTCATTGACCCAAAAAAATCGTTTGTTGGCTTCTTGTGATGTCGTTGTGCTATTTGTCAATTAACTAAGCAAAAGAATATTTCTAGTAAACTTTGTGCAGCTCTGTAATTTTCCCTCTATATGAATAAATGATCAATTCCGACGATCAGTAGAGCTTAATTTGATTCATCTAAGATAATATTAGTAGTTGCTATTGTCTGTCTTTTAAAAAAATTATTTTGACTCGAACATGATTTATTTTTTATATAGTATAAAAAATATTATTACTTAAAGGCCTGAATCAAGTTGTAAAAAATGCATTCGGAATTTTGTAATTGTACTCCATAACTAGTTCAAACATGTGAATATAACAAGATAAAACATTTTCCAGTTAATTACCTGTAATAATGATTGGCCGCAGATTGATTACATTTTGCTATAACACACACGCGCGCACACACATATATGTGATAGCTATTGTTCTAGATCTCATTATTCAAAAGAAAAAAGGTTAAAATCCAGTCTATTAATATTTGATTTCGTATTTGAACGTGATTCTATATCTTATGACTGCATACAATTTTATATCTAAGAAATAGTGATGTATTATCATAAGCACCAAATCAAATAAAAATGCATTGCATTCCTTTTGAGCTTCCAAAATTTGGTGCGACACTTCGTCGTCCATAGGGAAACACCTAATTGGCTTCGCACTCCCCGAAGATTATTATCTCAATCTCACTTTCAATTGACCAAGAAATTAATTTCAAAGAGGTTACAATATCAATGCACCAAAATTGGGTCCCAAGCTCCAAGTTCCAACCAAACCACTATGATACTCAAGTCTGGGATGATCGAGGCAGCAGTCCCATTGTGACACTACAGTTATTAGAAAGAAAGAGATGAACTAAAGCTGCAAGTTTGTCTTTATTCTCACAGCTCTGGCTATTTGCTGTGGAAGTCATTCCTCCAAAACGTGTCAATCTTTATGGTTTATAAGTGCCATGGTTAAGTTCCAGCCGGTAACAACTAAATACTAATGCTTTAAAATCGAATGGGAGGCGACTCAAAATGTCGTAGGAGCTAGACAGTATGTTGAATCAGATTTTTTTTTCAAATGTTCTTAAAATAATTTTTATTCGTCATTAAATATAAAATACTCTTGGGTATTCTCTAATTTTATTGAAGAAAATATCATCTATAAGCACCAAATCATGAATAAATTATTTTTAGTTGAACTAAACTAAAAACCAATAAAGTTTAGATGATTTGTTTTAAGACAGGACACCCGACCGACCAGTTAAAAGTTAAAACCACTCTCTCTATTTTGATATAAAAACAACCCGGTATTTGTGCCGAGCCGCAGTCTCGATTATATTGATTAATTCAAATTATCGGTGAAAATGGTACAATAACATTTCCATCTTCCCCTAAATCTTTTGTCTCCACAAATTGGTGTCCAACCTTAATATCACATGCAATCTCGATTGCTGGAAGTCAATCCAAATACCAATATTTGATTCAGCACGTGCTCGATAAAGCAACCCTCTGCACCGGAACCAAGACCGAGCTTGCACAGTGCCACAGATAATATAAAGAGGGTATGTATGGTAAATCAAGTTGGCAATTTTGTAAGAACAGGAGAATCATTAAGACATGGAATCCCAAAAGGATCATAAAGACCTACAAATTCCATTTTCGCAAGAGCTAAATTATCAACTTCAACACTACCAGTGTTCATCAAAACAAGGAGCGGTATGTCCTTTTTGTTTGAAACATCAAGAAGGATCACAAAATTGGAAACATAAGAAACTAGGCCTGCATTTCGTGGCAGGTCGTCACTGCTTGCATAAACCAAGTAATGGACGTGTATCTGCGAATTGCAAACAGGAGAAAAGTACATTTCCTCACCTTAATAAGCAAGCATCTCAAAATGATTGATGCGAATTACCAACATCGAAGTCGCACCTCCATTGCCTCTTCTTCACTTCTTCCCACCTCCAGAGACGTTGAACTTGAAGAAGATAATGTCTCCGTCTTGTACAACGTAGGTCTTCCCCTCCTGCTTGTACTTCCCAGCAGCCTGAACCATAAAGCAAGACGAACTCGCAGGTAAGTAAACGTCATGTTTGAGCAACTAGTTGACATTTCGAATAGCTAGGTGATCCTTCCGGCCCTAACTTTCTGTATTAAACTATTTTTTTAGCCTTCAAAAACTGCCTAAGCAACCTAAGAGAAAAGTTGATGCCAGATATGGAAATATACTCAATTTGATATAAAGTGGATACCTTCACAGCTGACTCGCTACCGAGCTCTTTAAGATCCTCAAATTTCATAACCTGATATCATGAGATCAAACAATCAGAAGTATATTGCAATCTAATTAACGAATCCAGTGCATGCATATTTACGAGGGTTTGGAATAAAAATGAACCACTCTGGGAAACTCATTCATGGTCAATGAAATATAAGCTCAAAGACACTGGAAACTACCTCAGCACAAATGAACCCTTTCTCAAAATCAGTATGGATAGTCCCTGCTGCTTGGGGAGCCTTAGTTTGCCGTCTGATTTGCCAACATTTCACCTGTAAAATTATCAGGAGGATGGTCATATCATCTCGATAACAAGATTGTTTGTATGACAGTTTTAAAAAATGCATTAAGGAAAGACCTAAAAATGATAAAGAGGGAAAAATAAAAAAATCTAGTAATAGCTGAATAAGCACTTACTTCATCAGGTCCAGCTGTGAAGAAATAAATGAGGTTGATTGCTGAGAAACCCGTCTTGATAATCTTTGGAAGAGCACTGTAAAATTACGTACAAGCCAGATTCGTTACTCTAAACAAAAAAGTCATTCATCTATCTAAAGGGTAAAAAGATGGCCGGAGAGATGGGACACAATCCAGATTTGTTACTTAGTACTGACCTTTGTACTTTGTTCTCCTCGCAATACTTGCTGACTTCATCAGGTGGCAAATCAGCAAGATTTCTTTCTAAGGCACCGCTGAAAGGAATAATTATTTCACCACCATGTTCCTGTACCCTGCGAGAGAAATCCCGGTAGACCAAGTTAATTAACCAAAGTTTCTGACCAAGTAAATAACGGCTAAATTCCAATAACACAATTTAAGATAGGCCCCGAGAAAATTAAAAAATACCCTCAAATTGGAAAATATGGGAAAACAATACCAAGCATGAATCTTGGGCAAAAACTTGTTCTTTTTCCTTTGGTAATCCTTCTCATTCATATTCACCTGTGAGATTGAACAAGGCAGTGTTAAACTGTAGAAGACAAGGTAGAGGGACAGAGTACCGAAAACAAGATGGCATTACCAGACTATTGATAGCAACCAAAATATGAATAGTATTTGAATAAAAAACAGGGATAATTACCCTCAGTCCCCTAGGGTTTGCGGAAATTAGCGATTCAGTCCCTCTATTTTTTTTATTATTATTTAGCCCTTCAATTTTATGAAAAGGGTATCATTTAACGCCTCTCGCCGGAATCAGCTTATTTCTCCGGTGAACTTGGATATGAGATTACTAAAATGCCCTTGTCTTAAAAAAACTATTTAAACTCTTTTTTTAACTAATAAAAATAAACCTCTCCTTCCCACCTTCTCTCTCCATCTTCTCCACCTTCTTCCTCGGAAAATCAGTATGGCCGACGGCTCTTCTCCCTTTACCCCGCATCGGGCTCCCTCGTCTTGGACCCCCTACTCCTCCTGGTCTCCCTCTACCAGTCTGTCCCCTATGGGAGCTTCATAGGGTTCTTGGCGCTGTACGCCGGTGTGGCTCGGAACCCGGCTGCCTTCAATCGCTTCGCCCCATTCAACACAATACAAGACGTGACCCTCGATGTGCTCTTTGTGCTGGCAGGGATCCTCGTTGCGCCCTCAGTCCGAGGTTTGTGGTGTGGGCCCACGACGGGTTGTTCGTCCTCAGCGGCATCTGCTTCTTGTACTGCATCATCAACTGTGTGATTGGGAGGATGCCTCACCTTCCCTTGGTCGGGGACACCGCTTCTAGTCAACTCCCCTGAGAAATTTTACTTCGCTTCTGACTTTAGGGTTTAGGTTTTGGTATAATTTCTCTGTTGTGTTAGTCCGAGATCATAGGCCAAGGCTGTTGATTTTCAACTTGGATTAGTGATTAATGGATTCCGGGTTTAGGATTTAATCAAGTTCCGTATGAATGCTCTTTCTTGCTTGTTCGTTCTTCCCATTAAATGTTGAATTGTTGTTGGCGGCTGCTTCTTGTCAATGAACCTGTTCTAGGAACTGGTTTAAACCACAAGCTAAAGCAGTAGATGCAAATTTTTGTTAGAAAAAGGTCTCTGTTACATGAAGAAGAAGATGGAGAGAGAAGGTGATTTTCTGAAGAAGAAAGGAGAGAGTTGGGTATTTTAGTTAAAAATGAGTTTAAATTATTTTTTAATACAAGGGCATTTTAGTAATCTCACGTCCAAGTTCGCCGAAAAAATCAGCCGATTCCGGCGAGAGGGGTTAAACGGTACCCTTTCCACAAACTTGAAGGGCTAAATAATTAAAAAAAAATAGAGGGCTGAAACGCTAATTTCCGCAAACCCTAGGGGCTGAGGACAATTATCCCTAAAAAACAAGGTGAAATAATTTGCGACAAAAATATGCAATTTTATACACAGATATAGAACCCATCCATTACCATCTCACTGAAGTACACATACTTGAGTTTAGCAAAATTCTTATCAAGTAGAGTTTAGAAGTTGATCAGCTTTCTCTCCTAATTGGTTTCAAACCAGATGAGATATAAAGTTTGAAAGTTAAAAATATAGCTACCATGAGTTAAGACGTCACAGCATTCTTCCTGGCAAGTAAATTAAAGGAATCACAAAAAGACCTGGAGAGTGCGAAGTAGAGAGAGAGAGGGATGAGACTAACTTACCAAGTAAACCACAGGCTTTGCAGAGAGCAACTGAAAGGTGTTCATTATCTCAATATCTGCAGCTTTCCAATCTCCAAGGCGAACATCTTTCCCATCCTCAATCCAAGCCTTGACCTACACATACCTCCACCATCAGATTAAGGCAACAGTAGCTACATGGAAGATGGAAGATGGGGTCCAAGAAGGTAATAACAGCAACTTCCTTGTAGATTAAAACAAAGGAAATGTTGACAATAACTGGTGGTTTCTTGATTACGAGACTTGTTTGCACCATCATTAAGTATCATATGAGAACAGTTTACAGATTTGAAAAACATCCAAAAGCCACGAAGAGACAAGAATACATACCCTTAGACACAAGTCGTGCTCAATCTTTAGTTGTTTGTCATTGCTCCTCTTCATGCTCTTTTCAAGATCCTCGATCCTTCTCTCCATAAATTCAATATCCTACAGAAAAATGCATGCGATCATTTTGAGAACCATCCCGAAGAATAATAACATGATAAAAAAAACAAAGCAATTGGAGGTGATTTGAATGAATAAGGCGATCCACAGCTAGTGAGGTAGCAGAGACGAATGTTCCCAGATTGCTAATGTATGGGACACATAAGAAGTATTGTAATACTTACAAAAAAAAAATGCTCTTATGTTAGTCTGGTACAATCCATTATCATCAGCTCAACTTATGACTGAGTCACTAACCTTTAGCCGTAACTCTTCAGTAATAACCTCCAAATCCCTCACGGGATCCACAGTGTCATCCACATGGATAATGTCAGAATCCTCAAATGCACCTAAGGAAATAATGGCATAAACATAATTGACCAGGCAAAAACATCAACAACATAAAAAAGTCAAGAAAAGTGAAAGATTAAGTAAATAAAACTTTAAAAATTGGAAAAAATCAAAGCAAGGAACAATCAGGTCGAACTTTCCAATGAAAAGCTCTGAGGCATGTCAAAAAACCATTTTACCCTACAAGTGCTTAGCAAAAACAGTTTCTTTACAAGACAGATTATATAGCGAAAAGGAAGCACAATCCAACATTACTGTTAAGACTTGTGGCTGTGGGGTGAGACAACTTGGACAATAATAAATGCATCCTCAAAATGGCATTTGGAACATAGAGGTGGTACCACCTCACACTAGAAATCCAAAATTGCACAACCATGACAACATGCCCTACAGTTTCTATGGCCTAAACAAATAAAATCAGAGGGCAACAGAATCTGAAATAACCATCACAAGGAAGGCAAGAAATAAAGCGGGATAATCGATAACTCGAATGAAAAAAATGAGAGCAGTAAAAGACATCGTAATGCTTACGTAGAACATGGAAGATCCCATCAACCGCACGGATGTGAGACAAGAAATTGTTGCCCAGCCCTTGGCCTTCATGAGCGCCTTTAACTAGCCCAGCTATATCATGGATTTCCAGAAATGCAGCAACCTGATCATTCATACACAGAAAAATATATGAGCACCATCATCACGAGTGGCGAGTGTGTTCTAGTCCAATTTATTATCCCCACCCAAACCAGCATACTATTAGAGATAGCCGGTTTGCCAGAACCTGCTATCTTATTACTTTAAACATGCTATCCTAAGGAAAATACAGAAAAATACAAATTTTCCACTCAAAACAGAGTAAACACAACAGTATTGCAACAATAGTGAAAAGTGAAAACGAAATGGGAGCTACAAAGTGAAATAGGACGTCCATGCTGATGAGCACTATTATCACAGTCATTTCGCCAGAACCCGCTATCTGATACTTCCAAATGTGTTATGTTAAGCAAAAAATATCAAAGGCGTAAACTGTCTTCTCCTAACAGACTAATCACAACCAGAATCCCAGTGACATCTAGAATATACAACACTGCAGGAACTAGAATGCAGGAAAGAACCTCACATTAGGGCCTGTAGAACCAGCAGACACACAAAAGAACATACCTATTAGCTAAACGACAGGATAGCAGATTGTAGAGAACCTGCTACCCCAATAATTCCTCCGAAAGCAGAATCCTAAGCTAAACATACCAAATACACAAACTTTCCTCTCTCCCAACAGACTAATGATCACAACCAGAAATTCAGCAAGCAGCGAGCAGAAAAGAGGACCTCGCTTTTGGGCTTGTAGAGCTGGCAGAGCCACTCGAAGCGCTCGTCAGGGACGTGGACGCGAGCCTCGTTGGGCTCGATGGTGCAGAAGGGGAAATTCTCGGCCGGGATCGCCAGCTTCGTCAGTGTGTTGAACAGCGTCGATTTCCCCACATTTGGCAACCCAACCTAAGGAGACACACGCACGCACAAAAAAATGGAAGCGAAATTAATCCAATGATTTATAATGACGAAAGGGAGGAAGAGGGGCAAGATGGTAATTACGTACGATGCCGATTTTGAGGTGGGAGGAGAAGCGGCCGAGGATGGGGCGCTCGGCTGGGGCGTCCTTGGACTTGGCTCCTGCTTTCGGCGGCATTTCTCTCTCTCTCTCTCCCTTCCTTACCCTTGTTGGTTGCTTAGCTTCTAACTTTTAACTTGATGCTAAGTTTGAGTGTTGTGTGTTTGAGATGGAGGAAGAGGGTTTTAGGGTTCTTTGTCTCGGGGAGAAGAGGAGAGGAGAGGAGAGAGGGTAGGAGAAATGAGGGGCTTTTTTAAAAAATATTATAAAAAATAAGTGATTGAAATAAAATATTTCAATTCGTGTCAATTATGATATTTAACATTTAATAAAATCTTAGTATCTTGCGTTGTGAGTGCCAAAAAGCATCGTTTTTAGGTGCAGGGTCAATTTTGGTTTAGAAAATTATTCAAATTTCTGTCAAAAAAAAATCACAAGAAATCGTTTCTAAAATACATAAGCATGTCGTAAACAAATATGTAACCACTTGAATATCTTGTGAACTTTTCCCAAATAAATAAATAGAAAAGTTTAACCCAAATGTGACAAGTAAATCAAAATTATTTATTCTTCCTATCATAATAAACACTTAAATTATCCAATAAGATGTTCTACGTAAATTAATATCCTTCCTCTAGAATCCGTCGCTTCTCTAGACTATGTTTCCCAACCTTTCTGTCTCCCATGGCCACTGATAGGCCTGTTCCTCCTCCCTCGCCCTCGACCGTCATTTCATTTTCAGTTCTCTTTCACCCTTCTCCCTTGGACAGAAACCTTAGCCGTTCTCTCTTGTTCCATTACCAAGGATTTATCACGATGATAAGTGACAATCCATGGCACGAGTTTGTGTTGTGAGATTATGTCTGTCCATTATAAAATCAGATTTGTGAGATAAATGAGCTACATATTCTGTTAGTTATTAAGTTGTAGATTTATAAACTATAATGTGATGATATGTGCCTTATCTGAAGGTTCGTAGGTTATAGCTAGGTTCTATTGTTTAATGGGATTAGTTCAAATCTTTTTAATTAGTTTGTTAGCTTTTGCAGGTTCGTAAGCTATAGCTGAGGGATTTAATTGTAATTAGGTTTACTTGGTAAGTTTTTGTAGGTTATGGGTTTAGCCAGAGACCAAATCTGTTCAAATTCCAATTGTTGACTTATTGCGTGGGTTTAGCTACATTTTAGTGATGATACATTCCTTGTTTGCTATCTAGAATCTAATTATTTTTTTCATTTCATTCCAAGCAAAGAATGTTGTCAATATGCCAATATAAAACCCGAGAAAAAATGCGAGCGACATCCCAAGCGAGGCCGTAGAAGATTCATTTGTTGCTACTAATGCTTTTGATACACAATACCCACACCCTAAACCTCCTTTGCCTCAGAAAAGGAAAAACTTGAATGCAAAGACTATCACTAAGTAGAAGAGAAAAGCTAGTGATGTCTGGAAATATTTTACAAGGATTCTCGATATGGAAGATGGTGAAGAAAGAGTATGCTACGTGTAACTTAAACTACTGTGATACACCTTATGCATGTCATAGTAAGAGAAATAGAACTACAATTATGATTCGTCACTTAAAGAAGTTGTGCATGAAATTTATAAGGGATGATTTGAAATAGACTATTTTGTCTTTTGAAAAAGTTGAAGATGGATTTGGTGTGAATCAGTTGATGGCAGTTGATTTTAGTCAGGTATAGGCTCGAGTTTAATTGGCTAAATGTGTGATTATTGGTGCCTTTTAAAATAGTAAAAGGAGATGGATTTATCGCCTATAATTAATATTCGCAACCTAGTTTGAGCTACCCAATAAGACAACATTAGCTAAGGACTGCATAAATTATATGAAGATGAAAAGGCAGAATTGATGTGATAATTCGCATAGGTTTAAACTTTTGCTCGAGCGTAGATCAGAAGGATTACACAATTGTAGATACTATCGAGCCTTGTTTGATTAAGTGGGCTATTGAATTTTCTTTAACTATTACAGTTGACAATATTAAATCAAATGATGCAGCAATTAGCACATTGAAGTCATTCACTGGTTATGAACTAAAAAATATCATATTGAACCTGACACATAAATTCATGCACTAGTTGTGACTTCACCAAGTCTTTGGGGAGTTTAATTCTATTAATGGACTACTTTACGTTGCCATTATCTTATATTCCTGATATAGGAACATGTACGTTAAGTACTTATTCGAAAAAAAAATTACAGTAAAGAGAAAGCCAAAGAATGTCAAGAAAATGTTAATACAATGTGTGCTCGGTTGTATGAGCACTATCAAACTTGTTCTTGCAAGTCTCCGGTTGTTGCTTCATCTAGCTCAAGCCAATTTGAAATTGATATGGAGGATGAGAAGAATGAGGGGTTGATTTGGTTATAGGCTGATCATCTCGAGATTAATGAGATAAGTAAATAATGATGGAGAAGTCGATTGACACAAGTTGTAATTTGACAAAGTATTTAAGTGATCCCTTGGAAGAGAATATCAAGACATTTGACTTGATGAGTTGGTAGAGAGTGAACATGTCTAAGTATTCGATCATTGCTAAAATTGCACGAGATCCAATTGTACACATCAGAATCTGCATTTAGCACATGTGGATGGTTGCTCAATCCTTATCAAAGTTCTTTGAAGCCAAGTACCATGCAAGTACTCTTGTGCACTCAGAACTAGTCGAAGAGTAAAATTCTAAAGAACTTGTATGAAATTGAAGATCCATTAGCAGATAACAACATTGTAGGTTAGTCTATTTTTGTATTTAGTTTCTTTTTATGTATTATTTTGACTATACAATCATATTTGCATTCATTTATTTAGTTACTCAATTTGATTGAAATTCATTTATTCATTATGTCCACTTGCAGAACTACTTGATCATTGATCAGATAAAATTGGGTTAATGTAGTAACTACGTTTTACTTTTGCCTCATTATGTTCTTGTTTACTTTTTATTAATTCATGTTGATTATTTTTGCCTTGCTTCAATTTGTAAGCATATCTATTTTCAGCTACTGCTCAAGTGCCTACCGAATATTCATTTTGAAAGAGACAAGTTGAAACTTGAATGTCAAAGATTTGATTACGAACCTACTTATGTCAGCGTTCAATAATTTAACAACACCATCAACATAGGGATTGGATACCCTGGGGACAAAGTACCTTGTCTCTATTTAAAGACAAGGTTAATTTAATCAAACCACCAATTCCACTAATTTGGTAGTTTCTCTCTTCATTAAATATTTAACCACTCACCCACCTAATTAGAATTTAAAATCATAATCACCCACCTACTTTGTCTCTCCCATTAATTACCTACTTTCTCTCTCTAATAAATAAGTTTTTTTTCTCAAAACCCTAACACTAGCCGTCATTAGTTCTAATCACTAGTAACTTTCGACAGCCATTTTCATCTTCTTGTTAATTCGATCAAAACAACGTCCATCTCACTTATTCGATCTCACAGACATTACTGATTTAAAGTCCGACATTACTGGTTTATGATCCGACGTTACTAATTTATGGTCCGACGTTACTGGTTTATAGTCCAACATTACTGGTTTATAGTCCAACTTTACTAGTTTATAGTCCGACGATACTGGTTTAAAGTCCGACGTTACTGGTTAAAAGTCTGATGTTACTGGTTTAAAGTTCGACGTTAGTAGTTTATAGCCCGACATTACTGATTTATGGTATGACATTATTGGTTTATGTCCGACATTACTAGTTTAAAGTCTGATATTACTGGTTTATAGTCTGACGTTAGTAGTTTAAAGTCTTACGTTACAGTTTTAAAGTCATCCATTACTGGTTCAAAGTTCTACGTTACTGGTTCAAAGTCATATGTTACTAGTTTAAAGTTAGGCGTTACTGGTTTAAAACTCTGACATTACTGGTTTATATATATATATATAATATATATATATTAATATATTATATTATTAAGGAAGAAAGTTGAGAGAGAATGGATGAAGATAAAGCGTACAAGATGAAAATGTTGGTGTAATTAATTATCATAAATTATGAGTTTAAATTTTAATTTTTCCTTAAAAAAGGATATTTAATGATACTTATGCTAAAAAGAAAGAAGCTATTAAATGATGGGTTTTTAAAAAAGAGATATTTAATGATAATTATGCTAAAAATAAGGAAATTATTAAATGATGGGGTTTTTAAGTTTGGGTAAATGTCAAAAATGTCTTTGGTGATTAATAGCCATTAGATCAAGATCTTTTTTAATATATTCTAATCTAATGACCAAGATCTTTGTCCCTATTTTTAGGTATCCAAATTCGTCAACGTAAAATTCTAAAATAAAATTTCATCGAGTCGAGCCTAATAAATAGGCTATCACCATAACACCGACAATTACTTAGCTCTTACTTATTAGCTAGGTCTTCATGTACTCTTCATCATAACGGTTAACGGTTACCAGAATTAGACATAGAACCATCTCTTTTAAATGTATTTGACCTCGGTAAATTTTCTAGCGCCAATATCCATGAAAAGAATAAAAAAAAGGAAAAATACACCTATAAAATTGATTTTAACTTTTTTTTAGGAAAAAAATTGATTTTAACCTTTTTTTTGAGATCATATTCTAAATCATATTCTATTACATCAGAAATGCTTATGCCAGGAGTCGAACCCTGGACTTTATCCCACCCGCCTCACCCCAATGCCACTGGACCAAATGGTCTCCGGCAAATTGATTTTAACTTGGATTAGTCCAAACAGTTAGAAAATTTAATCTATATTAAGTGTTGGACACGTACAAGGTATCACAAAAAAATAAAGAATAAAGGTTAAATAAGCCTTTATATTTGCTCAAAAGGTTTAGCTAAATGAGAAAAGTTAATTTTAGTATTCTTTAGTTTGATCTATTCCTATCTAAGTTCTTGTAGTTTAAAAAAATTAATTTCAGTCGGACATCGTCCAATTTTTTCAATTGGGTCACCCCGACTGATTTGATTTATTGTTGTTAAAACACACCATGTTGAGAGTCTTATGTGACAAATTTTGACGTGGACTGACAAATTTGTCTATGGTAATTATATTTTTGTTATTATTTTAAAAATCCTCATTTAAATTAATCCCTCAGCTGCACCCCCTCCCCCATACCAAATCCCTATTACCGCCCTCAACCCCTCCAACCCCGTTTTTCTTATCGTCACAACATTCCAAATAAAACTCACCCACCGTCGCAACATTCTAAACATCCCCAAAACTCCCCCCACCTCACCTAGTTTTTCTTACCACCACAACATTCAAAGACCAAACCCTATTAGTCCAAGAATTACCTACAGCCAAGAGCTACCACCCCTGATCTTGATCAGCTTCCGTAGTAAATCAGTCGGGTGATCAGAAATCAAGACCACTATTCACCGGTCAGACCAGAAGCTGGCATAAGGTGAGTTCGTGTCCCTGATCAGAGCAACCTCATTCTAATGGACCTTAGGGACGTATATCTCTTCCTTTACCAAGGTCTGAATAAAGATGACTGTATCACCGTTGCGATGGCAGGGTTTGGTGGCTTGGGACTTGGCCGAGCCAGCCTCAAGTTCTCAAAAAATGTTGTAATGTTTTCCTAGTGGTTTGTTTAGGGTGAGGTACACTTTGTGTATTTGTTGAATTTGGTCAACTTCGAGTTAAATTGATTTGAATTTAAGTTTAGGGTTTGGTTTGGAGAATAGGTTATTTTGAAAATTTATTTAAAAATTAGGTATTATAAAAAAAATTACCAATCCACGTAGGATTTTGCCACATGGACCAAATTTATGCAGGACTCCAAAATAATGTGTTTTGACAAAAATGAATTGAACTGGTCTGGGGTGACCCAAATGATAAAGTTGGACGATTTCAGACTCAATTTAATTTTTTTAAACTACATGAACTTAGATGAGAATGAGTCAAACCACAAGATACTAAAATAATTTTTTTCCTCAAATAAATCTCCTTGTTTAAAGTGGCTCAAATAAGTCTTTGTAAATTCTCTGCCATGGAACCCCACTTAGTGGGTGATTCTGGGCAACCACCGACCCACGCAGGCAACCCACCTCTGCGATGGAGTGGATGCAATAAGGGATAGTTGGCCAGGGCCCTCTAAAGGGAGGGAAAGCAATCGGAAGATCAAAGAAGGAAACTATCCTTCAAAGATGCCATAATAGGGCTGCCGGAGGAACAACCTAATGAAGATGCTACCGAGTTCTTCCCTTTTAATCCAGAGGAGATGATTTCTAGCAATTCGGAAGGTGAAGATAATAAATATCATTTTTGCCCCATAATCTGACTTACGAAAGCTGAGAAAATCGAGATACACAAGCCATGGTAGAACATGTTAATAATCAAGGTTCTGGACTACAAGGTCTCATGCCTCTACCTCAAGAGGAGGCTGACACAAATATGGAGTCTTCCAACTGACTTTCACATGATTGAGTTGGGTCACAGTTTCCACCTAGTTATCCCAGCCTCAAAGGAGATTTACAGCCATATCCTTACCGATGGACCATGGATTATCACTGATCACTATGTTATAATAAGAAGATGGGTACCCAACTATGACCCAAAATCATCTACTACACCTAATGTGGTTGCTTGGGTACGAGTGCCCAACCTCGCCATGGAGTTCTACAAAAGGAACGTCTTAAGGAACTTGACTCACTGAATTGGAAGACCAATCTGCATAGATACCACAATGGAGGAGTGCATGAAAGGGAAATTCATAAGGATCTGTGTGGAAATTGACTTGAATAAACCCTTCCTCTCACAGTTTTGATCATGTTGTAGATTATACTAGAACAAGTATTAAGGATTGCACCTCATCTATTTTAAGTGTGGTCGCTATGGACACTTCACAAGTGGATGCAGCTTTACGATGCACCAAAGGCTAGAAACAGAGAAAAAACCCAAACCACCCACAAACTAGCCACTGCCACCCCCACCACTACCGACCCCTCATACGAAGGTGGACGACCAGTTTGGAGAGTGGTTGATCGTCCAAAAGAAGGTGCAAGGAAGACGAGAACAAGGTTCATGTTAGCCTCAAGAAAGGACTTTCACCAAAGTAGTTAAGTATGATCCCGAGATAACTAAAGCAAACTCTAAAGTAGTACCATTTCATGCATCTAGCTATGCTACTCTCCAAACGATCACTGAGCAAGAGCCAGAGCCTATTCAGATGGACTAAAACCTAAACTGGGAATAGGCCCAAAACCCGAGGAGCAAGTAGTAGTGATAACCTCCTAGAATTCAGAGTAGGCCCAAATAAGATCACAATACCCCGACCTACTAAACCAAGGACCAATTCCCCTACCTAACAAATAGGGAAGAACAACATCAAGAGAAGTTCCAATCTGAACAAGAATCAGAGTGTCATAGCAACCATACTTGAGATGAGTCTGAGTCGGGCTGATAAATACCTTATCAACCCATCCAAACCTCAGGCCATGACCATGTCAAACAAGATGACCACTCATCTCTTAGAGATGATTCTGCAGGAAGCAAGGAGAGTGCCCCCCACGGAGAACCAGATCCAAGGGAAGTTTTAGTTTAGTAATACTATAGACCCAACTCCCCAACCAAAAGTACTAGACCTGCGAGCTCCATAGTTGGACACCATATACATGGACCTACTTATTCCCTATCATAATAAAGAGGAATAAACCTAATATGAAGCTCAAAACCAAGAAGTTTTTGAGGCCTCACGAATGGATTATGAGAACCAGGAGGGACGATAGAGTCTAAATTCAGACAGAGGGTTATAGACCCCAGAAGAATTCCAAATTAATTAAGCTCTCGGTCCACTTAGCCATGTTAGAGTCTAGAACCCAGGTGTTTTATATTTTTATACTTTGTCTTTATGAATATCCTTATGCAAAATTGTCAGGGAGCTGCAAGCGTAAATATTCGAACTACTGTCAAAGAGATCATGCAAGTCTATAAGCCTGACATCTTGGTCCTCTTGGAAACTTGGATCTCTGGGACTAGAGAAGAGCAGATAGCAAAGTTGCTAAAGTTTACCAATATTAGCAGGCCCCAATGCAGGGGCACTCAAAAGAGATTTGGTTATTTTGGAATGAGAGTCAAACTTTGATTACAGTCATGGAGCTACACAAGCAGTATGTTCATGTTGAAATTAATTAGGGCACCTCCTCCAATTTTTTTTATAGCATTTTGTGGACATCCTAAACCTATGGCACAGAAAAAACTGTGGGACTACCTAAGTCTCATATCTAGCTGCATGTCTATACCCTGGCTCTTAGCAGATGATTTTAACACTTACCTAATTTCCAATGGTAAACTTGGAGGTGCATCGATCAGAGGACACATATAGCATCTTTTCAAATATTGGATTGAAGAATGCCAATTACTTGATCTAAGGTTCACAAGGACCAAGTTCACTTGGTTGAGAAATGGTGTTCATGAAAGATTGGATAGAGGACTACCGAACATTGTGTGGAGAGTCTGATTCCCTGAGGCCAAAGTGTTCTACCTCCCTCGATCCAAATCTAATCACTACCTACTCTTCATCAAGCTTAACACGAGTTTGCTATTCAAACCAAAAAATCAACTATTTCGCTTTCAGGTGACTTAGCAATATGATGAATGATTTCCTAAATTTGTGGAGGAATCATGGGACAACAATGTAGACCTTTCAACAACTTGCCAAATCTTCACTGAAAAAGTCAAGGGTTAGAACTATTTGAAAATGTCCATCGTAGAAAAGAGAAGCTAAATAGAAAACTTGGAGGTATTGAGAGAGCCTTGGAAGTAACATAATAATCACTATCTACACAGGCTGGAACGGGAGCTTCGAACTGAGTTGGAGAGAACCCTCGAGCAAGAGGAAATGGTATGGCTTCAAAAATCAAGGAAAGACTATCTACTCAATGGAGATCATAACACAAGGCTCTTCCATGCGTCAACTCTCGTGCAAAGGAAAAGTAATTGCATTGAAGCTCTCAAGGATGCTATGGGAAATTGTAGGGTTTTAAAAAATGACCTGGAGGTTGGCCTAGAGGTCGACCCAGATTTTAGTCCGACCTCCAGGTCAGCCGGCCCAGCCAACCCACAGCCGGTCGGGCTAGAATTTTTTTCTTGGATGGTTAGGTTAAATTAATACAAGCTTCTACCTTCCCTTCTTGTCTCATTACACCCTTGTCTGTGCCTCCAAAACAAACCCTTCAAAGAAAGAAGTGCAACAAATGCATCACATCTTCTACCTTCTCCAATATTTACTATCCATCTCCTTGTACAGAGTAAAAAAAACTCCCAAAATGCCACCATTTGAAGTAGAAGCAACATGTTCGTAACAAGCTTGACACTAGTCACTTCCTTTCCCCTCATAAAGTCGCTGCCTTTAGCTTTACCGCCAGCATCAACTCCTCGAGTCCCGCATCTGCTGGCGTCCGTATAGTCCCAAGGTGTTCGTTAATCCAAATTATTCTGGTTGTTTGATTCCGTTTAGAAGTTTGGCTTTTGATCTTCCTGTGCAAACATTTATACCTGGGCTGTGAAAGTGAAGATTTAGGCTGAAATGGGTTACATTTGTTTTCATGGCTATTTTTTGGGCAAAATTAGGGTTTTCTAATGTTTAGGGGAAGTTGGGGATCGAGAATAGGAGAGAGAGGGACTCGGCCAAACCATTTTTTTGACTTATTCTCTTTCTTTTTTACTTGAAATGGAAAAAAATAGTTGACCCAGATTTTGGCTCATCTGTTTTTGGGCTAAATTGTCAGGTTTAACCATTTTTTGGCCGGCCTACACGGAGAACATTTTTAGCAAAAAAACGGAACGATATTTAGAATGTTTGACTGTCCGACCAGCCCGACTACTGGTCAGACCGCATTTTTTAAAACCATGGGAAATTAGGTTACAAATCCTAATAATATTAAGCAACTCTTGACTAGCCATTACAGGGAACTGTAATAGTGTGATGATACGGAGACCCGAAAGAGCCACTATCCAAACTCATTCCACCAAATTCTAGAAAGGGAGAAACAAGCACTTAGTGCGATCCCTATCGAAAAGGAAGTAATACACATACTCAATGAACCCCTTCAAGGCTCCTGCCCTGGATAGTCTACACGTGATATTTTTCCTGAAGAATTGGAATATGACTAAGGAGTCGGTGATGACCTTTGTGCGAAAGATATTCGAGGGAACCTGGTCACTAGAAATTGTCAATAATACAACTATAGTACTACTTTCTAAGATGGAGAACCCACAACAGCTAGCCTATTTCTGGCCAATTTGCCTGTGTAACACCTCCCTCAAGTCGATTACAAAGATCATTGTGGACAGACTACAACAACACATGCTAGACTGGGTTGGACCCACCAGAAATAGTTTTGTGCCTGGAGGAATATCATGGGAAATTTTATAATTGCCCAAGAGATGATCTACTCGATACGATCTTGACAAAGTGGAAAGGGCCTTATAATCCTGAAAGTTGACTTGGCCAAAGCCTATGACCGACTAAGTTAGAGCTTCATAAAGAAAATACTTGAATCCTTTAACCTTTCCCTGCCTCTAATTAACTTGATTCTTAATTGTGTATCTTCGACTTCAATGCAGGTCATTTGGAATGGAGAAACTACAGAGTGGTTCTAGCCTTCAAGGGGTATTTGACAAAGGGATCCACTATCTCCATACCTATTTGCACTCTACCTAGAACAACTCGGACACATGATCAACACCGAAGTTAGCGCAGGCGGATGAAAACGAGTTAAGATATCAAGAAAAGGGCTACCTCTTACCTACTTATTTTTTGCTAATGATCTAATACTATTCTCAGAGGCTCCAAAGCCCAAACGAGTATTATCCAACAAGTTCATTATGATTTTTGTGCAATTTCAGGTTAGTAGATCAACAAACCAAAGACCAAGCTATACGTCTCCAAGAATGTATCCCCATTGTTAGACAAGAACCTAGCACGGCTCCTTGAGGTATCTCTCACAACAAATCTCGAGAAATATCTTGGCATGCCCCTCCTACATGAGAGAGTTACCAAGAATACTTATGCCTTCATCACTAACAAAGATTTTGCGAGCCCAAAAAGGAGGGCATACTAGTTTTAAGAACTTGCGAAACCAAAATCTTGCTCTGCTTATGAAGTTAGCCTAGAATTTACTAACTGATAGGACCTCACTTTGGACACAGGTGCTATGGGCCAAGTACGTTAAAGTGGATAGCACAAACCCAAAAATATCAAGCAAGCTTAACAACTCACCATTGTGGAAGGCGATCATATCAATATGGTCGATTATGCTTGAAAGATCACAATGGTAAATTGGCAATGGCACCACTGCTCACTTTTGGATAGACAAATGGATAAATAATATGGAGATCCGGACTACTTCACTGCGCCTCTCTCAAAATCATTTTTATCATTTACAATGCAAGATATGGTTGATGGAAATGGGAACTAGAACTGGCCCTTGATTGAACCTTACCTACCACTAACAATTATCACTTCTATTGTAAGGATGCCCACACCAAGACATAATTTGGGTCCAGACAACTACATAGGGAGTCTCTCTAGCAGTGGTCCATTTAGTACGCATACAGCCTATGAGCTAATACAGGGGCCTAACACTCATGAAGACTCCTAATACTAGAATACATTGTGGAAGTGGAAAGGCCCATAAAGGCTAAAAAAGGTTGTGTGGCTAGTTTGCCATGGAAAACTCATGACAAATATACTTAGAAGACATCAAAATATGACATAAATCTCGATGTGCCCCTAATATAATACAAGCGAAGAGACGATCCTTCACGCGCAAAGAGACTACCCAAAGATCTCATCATGCTGGACGAAACTTCTCACCAATTCAGGGGCCAATCTTACCCAATTTTTTTCTCTTGACTTACTCTCTTGGATGAAGTTTAATTCTTTCATGGAACCAAAAATGGCTAACTACTTTCCTAGTATCGATCAACTCATTTTGTAGATGGCATAACTCATGTGTTTGGACTGATGGAGAAAACCGACCAACTGATCAGGTCTATTATATTCTAAATAGGTACAATGAGATAAATACTACCACAGCTATGGCAAGGAGGATGCAGTTACAACCAAAATAAGAGACACAGATGGCATAAGACGAGATAAACCACCTCCAGGATGGATAAAGGTCAACATAGATGGTATAATATGAGCAACAACAAACACCTCCACAGCGGGGAAAATCATCTCTAACCACAACAGAGAATGGCTGGGAGGATTCATATACAACATTGGAAGGTGCTCAAGCATCAATGCAGAACTTTGGGGCATCTTCAAAGGATTAGGACTTGCTTAGAAACTTGGCTACATGCAAGTCATACTAGAGGTGGATGCAAAAATAGTTGAAGAACTTATTAACTGAACCCCCTCACAACCCAATATCCTAAAGAATCCCCTCCTGATTAGGATAGAACAGGAACTCAAGCGGGATTGGGATGTTTGGGTTGTTTATATCTATCGGGAGGCTAAAAGTGTGCGGACACACTTGCCAAAATTGAGTTCACCATACCCCTAGATTTTTTTGCGTTAGAAGAACCACCGCCTGCTATTAGAGAGGCCATGATATGCGGCATCAATCATGTATTAGTACTTCAGATTATTGTACTGAATCAGTCTACTAATTAATTAACAGGGGCTTTGCCCCTCCACTTTTACCAAAAAAATTAGAATAATCTCTTGTACTTTTTGAAATGGATCATATAATCCCTGAGTGTATTTTTTGATGACTAGTGATATATCATTAACTAACATGGCATCCTTGTCATTTAAAATTTGCCACATCATCACGTTTCAAGTCATGACACAAATACTCTTAAAAAATCTTCATATTTAACCCATATTTTCAGTCTCGTCTCATTTAACCAAATTTTCAAACAAAATAACTGTTAAATCAATATTCTTCTAGTTTAACTACAAAAAAATAAAGTCTCTGATAATGGTCTCGTCATCCATGAAAAAGTAATGAATCTCAGGAAAGAACACAATCTCTATCTTCTTCAATTTCCTACTAATGATCTTTTTCAACTCAAAAACCGAAAAAGAAGAGAATCCTAAAAACACAGATTAAACAATGGAATGGTGCACGATGTACGATATGATGGAGAATGGCTCACAGCTCAAATTTGCAATCAGTTCAACTAATCAACAAATGACTGAATATTTTGGCATTTATCTTTCAAGCAGGGGCAATGGAGATGGGGACAACGAATTTTGGATTGTCACATCTTTTCTCGCAACAAGAACAATTGTCGAACGATGGCAACACTGGTGCACAGCAAAACATCTTATTTTCTCACAAACTCTGATTTTTTTAAGGAAGGTGCGAAGCCTAATATTAAGGAACAAGGTTACAAGATAGCGAAAGTGAATACAAAGACCAATATCAAAGACACCAAATCGATAACAAACACCCATCCATGGTTAACAGAGTGGCACAAATGGAAGTGGTGGATAGTCGAAAAGCAATGAAAGTCATTGACTGGGGGGAAATTCTACCGAGACAAATGGCCCTAAACCACAAATTAGTGTTAAAGACACTGCATCGTGGGCATTTGAGTGCATCTAGGATACACACAAATGAGAGCCAAGATCGACATGGATCAATCAAGGCAAGTTTCTCCACCTGCAACCATAAAGAATGTGACAAAATCCAAATGGACCTAAGAACAAGCAGATGTCGATCCATACAAAGGATCGACAACAAAAGACAAAACCCGAAATAGGCCTAAATGGCCAAGGATCGGACATCGATCGAGCAAGAAAATAAGGAAACAACAAGCAATATAAAACATGAAAGTAAATCAAAATGCAAAAAGTAAACACGAGTATAGAAAGGAGAAACAAACAACAACCGAAATGAATGACGACTGGCAAAAGGCACTGCCCAAGCCAGAACGAGGTTGTCGCCAAGAACAGAGTCGACTGAAGGGGAGGTCCACAGTGACCAACCCCTCTGGGCACCAAAGTAGAGCTCTCCTGGGACTCTGGTTGAAATGCTAACACCTGAGTAGAGGCCGAGGCGGCCTGTGGACGAGCCAAACTGCAACTAAGGCACTGTAGAGGCAAAAAACTGAGGCAGAAGCTGAGAGAGCTTGACCTTGGGTTTGGAAAGTGGGACGAGGACGGTTCTGAGTCGAGAAGTTCTGTACTTGAGTCAAGCTTTAGGTCTGACAGTGAGGCGGTCAACTCCGAAAAGAAGGTGAGGAGGACTGAGGACGGAAGACTACGGACGGAGGACTGGGGGCAGAGAAGTGATGGCGGAGGACTGGGGGCGGAGGACCGAGGACAGAGGGCTGAGGACTAAGAATCTAGGTTTGTGCTGGCCGGATTTAAGCTCTGATGAGAGAATAAACGAGGAGGGGAGGGAAGACTAAGGTTGAGGAGGGCGACAGTTGGGAGGGGAGGGATGAGGGAGGAGAAGAAAATGAAAGACGACGGCGGAGGTGGAAAGAAGAGAAGGGTTATAGGCAAATGGCTGAAGAAGGCTGGGAGATGAGGATGGGTGGAGGCGGCTAGAAAGAAGGAGGGTTAAAAACCCTAGAAAACTCCAAAAAAGGAGAGAAATGCTCCAAAAGAAGAGAGAAAAATGATCACCTTAACATTAAGTACACCTTTTCACAAACTCAGATTGACATCACATAGTTTGCTCTCTGATTTTAATTGCCTTCGTCCTTCCTTCTATTCTCCGCACATTTTCTTCTCTTATCCCAAAGATGGAATTTTATTATTCTATTCATTGTTTGATTAATTTTATTATTTTTTAAAATAACATAAGATGATGAAGCAAATTTTAATTGACAAGGATGCCACGTTAGTTAATGATGTCGTTGACCAGAAAAATATACTTGAAGTATTATCCAATATATTTCAAAAAGCATAGGGATTTATTTGAGTTACTTTAAAGTAAAAGAATTTTTTAAATTTTTTTAACAAATACAAAGGCTTATTTGAACTTTATTCCAAGAACTAATAGATCCCGCGAAGAGAGAGCCCACGTACAAGAAAGCCCACGCAGGAACTCTCTCTCTCTGGCCTCACAAAAAGGTCAACCTCTTCCATCCGCTGTCCAAACAGAAACACATGCGAAGAAACTGGAATACCGACCAGAAAAAAAAGGGTTAATTACTCTCAGGTCCCTGTTTTTTTGCTGATTTTGTAATAGAGTCCCTTAATTATTTGAATAAGATGTAAGGTCCTTAATCTATAACGAATTATTGGTAAGAGGTCCTTGGATGACATCACCATTTATTTTTTTGATTTTTTGTCATTGAACAGACCAAAATACCCCTGTTTTTTTTATAAAAAAACTATCTTCTTCAACCTTAGAGTTAGAACACCATGAACACACAAGAAAAATCAACCAAAAATCCAAAAATCAACCAAAGCAACCTCTCCCAAATCGTCCACTCTAATTAACAATTAACACCCAATACTCACGAACACCACCAAATTAATATCCCAAAAACAAAAAGATTACAATATCCAAATTCAGAATCCTTCGTAAATTTGAACTTTAGAGTCGTCTTTGAACTTTGTAAATTCAATATCCAAATTCAACCTCGTGCGACCCTTTTTCTTCAGCTCGACATTATCCAAATTCAAGAAATGGCTTCGTTTGGGAAGGGAACGAAGAACCCTAATTTCTCGTACGATGGGCTCCCTACCAAACCCAAGATCCCTGAAAATCGATGATTGACTCCAGCCTCCCGGATCTCCCGACGATGACCAACGACCTCCTTACCCATCACCTCGACCAGATGAAGTCCTCCAGAACAACTACCAGATGAAGGACCCCAACGCTCCGCCTCTGCCTTCCTCGTCTGGCCGCCCCCGTGGCTGCCCTCCCAAACCGAGGGATCCCGTGGCTGAATCCTTTAAAGCTTCTTGGCCTTGTCAGATCTGGGTGGACCTCGGACTCTAAGATCAGGAAGGGGCGAACGGAGAACCAACTAACCGGGGTCATTGAAGAAGTGACCTAGGCGAGAATAAGGCAAAGAAGAGTCATGACGGACCTCGCCGGGCTCGTACTCGCTGCCGCCGGTGCGTGCTCCTCTACCTTCGTTATTGGATGGACGGGCCACGAGGTTACTTAGTAACGGCTGTGATGAGCACCGCTTGACACCGCTCTCTCTCTCTCACGAAGTTTCTTAGGGTTTTTTTTTAATTTTCCTTTTTTCGTTTCCTTGTTTGTTTTCGGAGGAATGTTCGGGGCGGCTACCCATTTGTTTTCTGGAATTTGATCCCTTAGGCAGTAAGAAAAGTGTACCCCTTGCGTTGATGTTCTTGAATAAAATTTTTGGATAAAATTTTCTTTGTGTTGATTGAAGATGGAGAGTGAATGTGAGGAATTGGGTTTCGGTTTGTTTCGTGAGAAATTGGTTTCTGGGTTTCGGTTTGTTCATGTTGCTTGAAGATGAAGATGGTCAATTTTTTTTTACTAAAGGGTATTTTAGTCATTTTAGTGATAAAAAAATTGCTGACATCATCCTCAGTCAAATTAGGGACCCGAGACCAATATTAATTCAAAAAATAAGGACCTTACATCTAATTTAAATTATCCAGGGACTCTATCACAAATTCAACTATAAGACAAGGACCTGAGGGTAATTTATCCGAAAAAAAACAACCCTTTAAAACCATATTCTATTCGAAAGAAAACCTTTTTACAATATATATGCTAATCCCCCAATCTCCCACTGTCCTCTCCCAGCTGGGTTTTCCTAACCCTAACCCAATTCACCCACAAAACCCTTTTTCTTGCAGGAAAAGTAATTAGCCGTTGGCCAAAACTAAGAAGCATCCTCTGGTTCAAGTTCTGAGGTTATATAATTGTTTTCTGGATAAGGAGAATTGTGCTTGGGGATGAAACGAGGGTACCCAGAATCCACAGGGGATGGCCCAGCCAAATCCAAAATCAAGTACAGCCATGAAGGTTGGATTTTTAGATTCGATTAGCTGGTTTTAGGAAGTGGGTTTTGAGTTTTAGTAGCTTTAGGATTGGAAGTTGTTTGCTTTGATGGAAAACCAATTAGTTGGTTATGTAAAGCCAGTGTTTTTAGTTTGAAGCAGGGTGCTAAAGTTAAAGAAAGATCGAGTCCTCGCTCGTTCGAGTATGGCGCTGCTTGTTTAGAAGCTTTATTGCTTTAAATCGAGTATTTTGGTTGTTGATGTATGTTGGTTTGAAGATGCATATCGGAGTTGGCAATGGTCTATTGACAGCCTCACACGAGCAATGGACTGACGATCAAATTGTGTGGTTGTAGGTGACACGCATTTGCCTGAAAATGTTGTCCGGAAAGTGGCAGATCATTACAGTGCAAGGACAAATCAGACTCTAGAAGAACGGGAAGCTAGTCCAATTATCCACTTAAAGAAGCTCAACAACTGGGTATGCCCTTGCCTTTCTATGAGGGGGTAAAACTATCAAGCTACTGATGAATGTGACCGGCTTGACAAATTGGTTTTACTCTGGACAGATTAAGAGTGTGCTTGTTCAACTCTACACTCGTGGAGGAGATGTTGTGCTAGATCTTGCTTGTGGGAAGGTAAAAAGGATCATTCTCGGTCATCACTAACAACTGTTCGAGTATTGCTCCCCCGGATATTGAACAGTTGTTCTCTATGTTATTGTCTGATAGGGCGGAGATCTCATCAAATGGGATAAGGCAAAAATTGGATACTATGTTGGCATAGACATAGCTGAAGGCTCGGTTAGTATACTCCCACAAGATGACTCTCTTTCTTTACAAACTGTTAAGCAAAATCCTAGAAGCCTTTCATTATATGTCGCCTGGTTGTGAATTGTGCAAAGTTCTGCTCTATATCTCAAAAGTACCAATGAAGCTTCATTGTATTCCCTACACTTCTTTAAAGTTAACTCTTTTTTACATTTTAATTTTCTTTTCTAATAGATAGAAGATTGTCGGACGCGATACAATGGTGATGCAGACCATCATCAACGCCGCAAGAAGTTTACTTTTCCTGCCCGACTTCTTTGCGGTGATTGTTTTGAGGTAATTGCCATCTCTACAGATAGTGTTGTTTGTGTAACTCATTGTGTCAAGGATTTTGGAGAGGTGCCTCTTCAGTTTTTTTGTGGAGGAAACTGAACCTTCCTCTTCTTGATTCTTTAGATTCGCTTGGACAGAGCGCTGGTAGATGATGCTCCATTTGACATCATCAGTTGTCAGGTAAATCTAGTTATACAAGCTCCTTTGCTAGCCAAAACCCCTGCGAAAGACTACCCGATTTTGCTTGAATGAATGTTAAAATGCAAAATAACTTGCAGTTTGCCTTGCATTATTCTTGGTCCACTGAGGCTCGTGCTAGGAGGGCCTTAGCAAATGTTTCAGCCTTGCTTCGTCCTGGAGGTACCTTCATAGGAACCATGCCAGATGCCAATGTTATCATCAAAAAGCTTAGAGAAGGTAAAGTTTACACCATCTAGGTGGTCTAGTGTCTAGTGAAAGCAAAAACATTGTGGGTTGAATGATGGAAATCGGAATAGGGAGTGCAGTATCTTTCTATTAAGGAAATATTAATTTTAGTAGGATCAGTGTACCAAAGTTCGTGTAACTATGTATGTTGGATTTTGTGAAGGGAAAAAACTTTTCTTTAACCAAATTGGTTAATCAGTGAGTTATACCCACCTGAACTCGTGTTCATGTGAGATTATGTCTCTTTGTGCATGATGCAGCTGAAGGTCTGACCTTTGGCAACAGTGTCTACTGGATACGTTTTGATGAAGAATACTCTGAAAAGGTAGTTTTGACTTGTAATGATTTCATTTTAAATTCTTCTGCACAATCTACGTAGCTCTGGGAATGGCTTCTGATTTGAGTTGATGACACTTTCTCTGTGCTCAGAAATTCAAGTCCTCTAGCCCCTTTGGCATCAAATACCTGTTTCATCTAGAGGTACTTTGTGTCATTTTATCTTCAACTTGTTCAGTTCTCTGTTATATGTGTTTTTTAAAAAGATGCTCCATGTTTATATTCCTTTCAATCATCACCAGCAATATTTGAGCATACTATAGCATCCAGCCAATGTAGAATGCTCAAGTGATGGCTAAGATTTTACTTCTTTCTTTTGCGTTTCTCTGATGTTTTTATGCCTTGATTTGAATTTAAGGTGAATTGCAATTCATTCACGATATCTTTTTCAGGATGCCGTTGATTGTCCTGAATGGATTGTTCCCTTCAATGTTTTCAAGTCATTGGCGGAAGAGGTATCTTGCTACTATGATGAATCCATTCGATCCTACTTTAGTGCACCTGTCTTTAATGGGTTCAAATTTGGTTATCACTTTGAGTTTGGCATCTGTGTGACGCTCGACCAATTCATTTGACCTTGTTGGAGAAAATAAGAATATGAAACCCATCTGTCTTTTATATTTGCAGTATGATTTGGAGCTAGTTTTTGTGAAGAACTCCCACGAATTTGTTCACGAGTACATGAAGAAACCAGATTACATCGAATTGATGCGGAGACTTGGTGCCCTCGGTGATGGTAACCAAGACAACAGTAAGCTCCTTTTCAGAATGCTTAATGCTGGCATGTAAAATTATTCCGTGGGTCGGTTTCATTCTATCTTTCCTGTCCTATCCAGGCACCTTATCACCGGATGAGTGGGAAGTAGCTTATCTGTACTTATCATTTGTCCTGAGGAAGGTACGCCTACCCATTCAGGAAACTTGAAATTAGTAATGCTCGTAGTGCGTAGAACTATGGTCGGTTTCTATTGAGACGGTTCATGTTTTTTACTTGAAACATCGTCTTTTTTCCAGCGAGGCCAATCGGAATCGACACGAAGCAATGCTGGACAAGACAAAGGGAAGATGCATATAGAAAAGGAAGACATAATGTTCATTAGCAGTTGATATCAGATGACACTTATGGTTGAAGTCCAGCTCAGTTAGCCTGCACGTGCAACTCAGTTATCATCTAAATTTTGTAGGTTGTAATAAGTATCCTAAACCTAGAAGTGCCATTTTTGTGGTTACTTCTTCTGTATCCTGAGTTGAGTATTATAAATAGGTGATAAAGGATATTGGTTGGTGCATATAAAAATGGGATGACAAGTTTCATTTTTGTGCAAAGAATTATCAGTTGTACCATGAGGATTTAGTTTGCTTGATTTTGCTAGCCACCCTTTTTCTTTTTAATTTTAAGTGGACAGTATACAACAATTGAACCTTGGAAAAAGTGCTTATACGTTGTTCATAATGCCTTTTTTAATTAGCTTCTGATATTCAATACTATCGAGTTCTATTTATTGAAGTTTTCCTTGAAGCAATATTTATCCATTTCAAGTTATTTACAACTCTAGTTGGGAAGAGGTAATTAATTGAAGAACTAATATTTATTGAAATGCTTGATGTTTGTTTTTAGCATTTGGTAGCCGTTTGAGTTAAAATCGCTAATAAGGGCATTATTTGAAAAATAAATATTTTGTATGAATAAGGAGCTTATTAAATCTTCATCAGATCTTATTTCTACCAACCACAAGCTAACCAGTAAACCTAATCTAATCTGAAACATTAGAGAGTACGGATAGTACAATTTAATACAACATGCATGAACCTTGAAATTGATGCTGTATAATTCAATCCGACATGCATGAACCGTGAAAATTGGATTGACATAGCCAGTTCAAACAGAGACCAATTTGTTGACTAATATTTCAGTTTAATCATTGGCCTGTTGGTTTATTTACGTACATCAAACATAAATAAGAATTCTCCACTTTCAGTATGGTATTCTTGACATAACAAATCAATAAAATAAATGAAAATTTAAACATGATAATATAACAAATTTGTCATATAATATGTTATTGTTGTACTTCATCGTTATGACACGTTTGGCATGTGCAAATTCGAGAAACGAGTTAGCAAATCGTTCAACTAACTATATGTGTATAAATGAGTTAGAAACAAAATTTTTAACGAATATGGTTATAAAAAAAGGTAAACCAAAAAGTAACTAATACATCAAAGTGAAAGATGTACTTATGATTCAAGTTTTACAATACTTAAATCTGTTGAACGAGATTTTGATTTCTTGCTCAAGTTAAAAGTTATTCTTTGATAGTATATGGAAATAATCGAATTTAAGAGCGGCAGCGCAAATCCTCTCGGGAGGACCGTCGGTGCCCTCCCCGCCGCCGGTGACCATGACGGGGCTCGGCGAGGCTCGGTTGTGGACTTGCTCCCCTCTGAGTAGTAGCTCCGGGAGGTTCGGAGCTCGCCTTAGGGTTTTCCCTCGTCGGTCCTCCCTCCCCTCGTGTTGGTGTACTTTGTCGGCCTACGCTCCTCGTCTGTGGTGTTGTTGGGGGTTGGTTTCCCTGGGCGGGAGGCGCTGTGGTGGTCGGCTGTGGTGTTTGGCGGAGCTCCTGGTCCGGCCTGGTTCTCTCCCCTCGTTTCTTCCTGCTGGGTCGTCCTCCTGGGTTGTGGCTGGCCTTCGTGGTGCCACTTTTGACGGGCGAGCAGTGCGGTGGATGGTGGTGGGTGCTTCGAGGTTGGTCGGAGGTGTGGTTTCGGAGTTTCGGGACTGTTCTGGTCCCTAGCTTTGCCGGCGACGGGGTCGTAGGGTTTTTCGTTTTTGGGGATCTTCTCGTGTTTGGGGCCTTGGGCCTTCTCGTGGGCTGGTTTTTAGGTGTGTCTTTTTGGGTTTAGGGCCTTTGGGCCTTCTCCTGTGGGCTTTGGTTATTTTTGGGTGTAATTTAGGTGTGTCTCTAATTTTTAGAGACTTTTTGGTGTAGTGCTTCCGAGCACGTTGTGGTGTTTTCTTGGTGATTAATAACATTTTACTTAACAAAAAAAATATTAAAATAAAGCATAAAAAGTGTGAAGGATGCCCAAAAATGAGCAAGTGTGACCAGCGAGTGAACCACCCGAAAAATGGTGTACTTGAAATAGGAAAAAATGGGGTGTACTGCATGATACGTACGGCTGGGAAAACCGACAAGACATCTTTTTAAATCCCATAAATCGGTTGGACTTGTAATGACTAATAAGTAATAACACCAACCAAGTTGCCAACTGCCAAAGATAAGAATATTATTTTTAAAAAACACCCATTTCCCACTGCTCATCATCTTCCAGACACATGCATGTGATCCAATGCATGTGATCCACCTTACAAATAATGCAAATCGCATCTCCCTTGTCACCCAACAACTTTTTTTAATCACTAAAAAAAAACAACTTTTTTTCATGCAAATTGGAATATTGTCTAGTCTTTCTTTGAAAGATATTTTTTTACACTAAGATTATATTTGTCACTGGACTTCCTTGAGTTTGACAAAGTCTCTTTACGTAAATCCAAGTTCTTTGTCACCCAAAAAACACTTGTTAGCCTCAGGGGCAATCCTCTCATGCGTTTAGTTTAACGTGGGATTATTGCAAGCTAGGCCTCTTATTAGAGACAACCCTTGGTTGCATTGGAAAGTACCCTTTTAAGAAAGGTGGAGCCATGGAGGACACAAGTGTGTGTGGAGATTCTCTAGTCCTTTAAATAAAGCACCTCCATTGATTAAAAAGCAAAAATCTTGGTTAGCCCCTTGGCCAAATCTGTGTTCCATTATTAACCCATGATCTGGTTTCTTGCACTGATGCACTTTCCAAAAGGTTGCGTCTTTAGCTTTTCCCTTGTTGGGTTCTCTGCATTTTTAGGCCATATTTCCCCTTGTAAGTAAGAATTGTTTGATGGAATTGCCACATTTTAATTATAAGTATTTTTTTTTTGCACCAATTGAACTTTGAACTTTAGTGAACTCGCCTACGCTTTGTGCCATTTGATGGAATTGCCACGTTTTGCAGTTTTCATTTTGGTTTTCTTCTTTTTCTTGACCTGTTTTGTGTTACTACTTCTTGCAGTTGTTGGGTTTGGATCTGGTTGGAGTTGGAGAGCATCTTCTTGGAACAGGTGAACTGAGATTGGAGAAAATCATAATGAGGTTGATGATAGAAAGTGATAAGTTAAAGCTGATGAGGTGGTGATTCTACTTGTTCTCTTTCCATTGTTGGGAATTTGTTATCCAAAGTCTACATTTTGACCTTAGTTGAGGGGAGAGTAAATGATGGGGAATAGAAGACAAGTGCTGGTGCTGTTTGTGGTGATTCTATCTGCTTCTGTTGGTGCTACAGAAGCTCATCCAAATTCTTTCCTTTTGAAATGTGGTTCAAGTGCTAGTGTCAACGCTAATGGTCGGAGATGGGTTGGCGATTTGGTTCCGAATAACAATGTCTCTCTGAGTTCTGGTAGTGTTGCAGTGAGTACTTCCATCGAGAGTGGCGGCCCACTTTACGACACTGCCCGTGTCTTCACGAATGCGATGAATTACACGCTTCAAGGGATTCGAGGAATCTGTTTCCTCAGGCTTCATTTCTGGCCGTTCTTTTCGGAGGACTATAATGTGAACAAATCTTCATTCAGCATTATGGCTAATGGACTGAAACTGATGTCTGAGTTCAATCTTCCAGGTGAGATTTCTCGAAGAACTTCGCACTTGCAGAGCTCTGCCAATTCGAGTTCTTTCCTGATGAAGGAGTTCATTCTAGATGTCAAGTCAAGTGCTCTTGTGATCGAATTTATTCCATCTGAAGAGTCATACGGTTTCATCAACGCCGTAGAGATTCTTCCTGTTGTCGGTAATCTTGCGCTGGATTCAGCAAGTAAAGTTGGTAGCGGTGAGACAAATCTGAATGTGAGTTGCAGGGGGATGGAAATGATGTACAGGTTAAATGTAGGTGGTGAAAAGATTGAACCTTCCATGGATTGTGATCTTTGGAGGACATGGGAAGTAGATTCAGGCTATATGGTCACAAGGAATGCGGGAATCGAAATGAAAAACATTTCAAACATCACGTACGCTTCGAGTAACGATTCCTCGGTGGCGCCTCTTGCTCTCTATGAAAATGCGAGAGCAATGTCCAACACTGAAGTGTTGGGGAAAAGGTTTAACATGTCGTGGAAGTTCGAGGTGGATCCGGGTTTTGATTACCTGATCCGTTTACACTTCTGCGAGCTGCAATACGACAAGGCGAAAGAAAGGATCTTCAGGATTTACATAAACAACAAGACTGCTGCTGAAGATTTCGATATCTTTGAGCATGCTGGAGGCAGGAGCAAGGCTTATCATCTGGATTTTGTAGACACGGTGTCCACGGAAACCAGCACCTTATGGATCCAACTGGGGCCAGAAACTGCAGTTGGTGGTGCTGGAACTGATGCACTGTTGAATGGTCTGGAGATATTCAAACTGAGCAAGTTTGGAAATCTTGCGTACACCGGGAAGTCCCAAACAAGTGGCAATTCTGGTGGAAGTTCTACATCAAAAATTCTCTGGGTTGGTATAGGAGCTGGTGTAGCTTTTATCATCTGTCTTGGACTCATATCTGCCTTCATCCTTTTCTTTTGTAAGCCTCGGAGTAAAGATCGTGTTCTTGATGCTAAAGCCAGCACTCCTGCGCGGCAAGGCAAAGGAGTCGAGAATCCAAATGCATATGTTTCGTCTAGCAGAGTTGGCAAGCGGTTTACATTGGCCGAGATTCGCTCGGCAACCAACAACTTTGATGACAACGTGGTTATTGGTGTTGGAGGATTTGGTAAAGTATACAAAGGAGAGATCGAAGATGGCGTTGCAGCAGCAATCAAGCGGTCAAACCCACTATCCGAACAAGGACTTGCTGAATTTGAAACCGAGATCGAGATGCTCTCGATGCTCAGGCACAGACATCTAGTCTCTCTAATTGGCTACTGTGAAGAACAGAATGAAATGATCTTGGTTTACGAGTATATGGCTAACGGCACTCTTCGAAGTCACCTTTACGGAAGCAATCTTCCGCCTTTGACATGGAAGCAGAGGCTGGAAGCGTGTATAGGAGCTGCACGGGGGCTTCATTACCTTCACACAGGGTTCGACTGTGGAATAATCCACAGGGATGTCAAGACTAGCAACATACTCCTCGACGAGGACTTTGTGGCCAAAATGTCTGACTTCGGCCTGTCCAAGACCGGACCGGCGTGGGACCATACTCATGTCAGCACAGCAGTGAAAGGGAGCTTCGGATATCTTGATCCGGAGTACTTCCGTCGACAGCATTTGACTGAAAAGTCAGATGTTTACTCTTTCGGGGTAGTCTTGTTTGAAGTTGTTTGTGCTAGAGCTGTTATCAACCCGAGCTTGCCAAGAGACCAGATCAATCTTGCAGAATGGGCAATGAGGTGGCAACGGCAGAGGTCTCTCAAAACCATCATCGATCCACACCTTAGAGGAGGCTACTGTCTGGAATCGATGAAGAAGTTTGGCGAGATAGGTGAGAAGTGCCTTGCAGACGAAGGAAAGAATAGGCCAACAATGGGAGAGGTTCTTTGGCACTTGGAGTATGTTCTGCAACTTCAGGAGGCTTGGCTTCACGCTAACAGTACAGAGAATTCCTTCACTAGTAGCCAGGCGTGGGAGGATTGAACAAAGAGTGTATAGCGCACGGGATCGAATTTTTGGTCCGACCGCCGTTGATCACTGGAGTGGTCTCAGATGAACAACTTATTTTTGCTGCTGTTGCTGCAATATCCCGAAGAGAAGACTAAACTTACTCTTAAGGCATATTCTTTAAATCTTTTTAGTTTCTGTACAAGGCATCTCATCTGGGAAGAGCTCAAGATGAGTTGTAAGATTAATGATGATATTGTAATCAAATTGTTATATTGTTGGTACTTTCATTGGTAGATCAGCAGTGTTTAACTAAACGTGAACACGTTTTCTGTTGAATCTTTCATTGAAGTGAAGCTTAGAATATAGCTCATAATATGTATTTCAAAGGAACAAAAAGATTTCACAGTTCTTTTTATTTTTTTTATTTTTACTATTGAATACTTGGAAATTATTCGTATCCATATACAAAAAAATAGATTACAAATATTAGATAGTGGAAAATTCGAATTCCGACTCCGATATTGAAAACACTTAGACGGATAGTTCGAATAGTTATAATTTTGGATAATTCGAATACAGATAATTCGAAAGACAAATTATTTCCTAGTCTCTGAGATTTGGTATATAATTTAGTATGGGTGGACGTGTGTTAGATCCTCACCGAAGTTCGTTGAAGCCAAGAACCGTGCAAGCTTTGGTGTGTGCTCAAAATTGGTTGCGAGTCAAATTGACTTGAAAGAATTGGATGAGAATAAAATACTTGAAGGTTAGTTATTTAATATACATCATTATTTTTTGACTTGAAGTTACTAGGATATTGAAGTTCTAATTTAATTACTTATGTAATATGTAGAGCTCGAGGAAGAATTGGAACGCGAAGATGGTGATTCGGAGGCTGAAAGTTGATCTTAATGTTGTCTACTGTGAAGAAGATGTCTACTGTGATGATTCGGAGGCTGAAGAAGATGTCTACTGTGAAGGCTTAAGGCTTAATGTTTGCTGTTGTCTTCTTGAACTTCAATTTGTAATTTGTGTTGAACTTGGATTGAATTTGTGTTGAACTTGGATTGAATTTGTTGAACTTGGATTGTATTTGTGTTAAATTTGGATTGTTGGATTTACGAAGTCCCTGTCAACTTGGATTTATTATTGTTTGTTTTTGTTTTAAATTCCAATGTAATTTGGGGAATAATGAGCAAGCGTCAAGGACTTTAGAACCGTTGGAAGTAGTTGAAGTAGTTTCTGTATTAGTTCAAAGACTTTAGAACTTTAGGACAAGGAATCCTAACTGATTTGCTCGGAAAGAAATGACATCAACGTGTGCAATAGGGACTCATCAGTAGTTGGCCTTGGAAACCTGTCTTAATCTATTTCTTCAAATATCGTGAATTTTGTCCTGACTCAAATATCAATCGATTTCTTCTAGGGGCTATGTATTGGAAGTGCTGCGGTTCCTCTGCTGCTCGCAATTCTGCAGAATCATCTTCATGATCACGACTAATCAGATCATCACCAATTCAATTAGGAAAAACTAACTTCAATATTACTAGTTGATTAAAGCAGATATACTTGCTAATATTGAGTGTAATTGGTCCATAATTGGGCCCATGTTTTGAATCTAATTTGAGCCCACGAAAACTACCTAAATTAATGAATATTTTTCTGTAAATTGGCTTACCGCATGTCTTTTTATATAGAAGAGGCTTACCACATGTCGAGAATAGAGAGAAAAAAAAGTAGTTGATTGTCATCGTGTTGCTTTGTGTACTTGTTGGTTTACCTACTCTTTGCAAGAATTAAAAGTCATTTGATTGCCCTCATTTCCAAAATGGATTGGCCCTTCTTTGATGTGTTTCTCATACTTGGTAAATCACAAGGAAACGAACTGTTGAAACTCATTCAGAACTTTGCCGGCAAAGTGCAAAGCGCAGTAACCGATGCTTGTTGTTCCATGGGACGGGGAAAGATTCAATAAATTTCTAATCATATTTGTCTCGGTTGGCATTTATATAGTTACCCACATCAGAGTCTCATCATATTTCCATCCTAGGGTGCTAACATGAATAACTATAATAATGTCAACAGGGACAAAATTAATCATGCTTAATAATTTTGTCACCAAAAGTGTCAAATTGAAAATTAGACTTTACCTACCTGTGGTTTTGCCGATTTCGTGTTAAGGTCGTGTTGTTTTAATTTTCTAATTCGGTTCCTGTAATTTAAAATCTACGGTCCTTACTTGAATGACTTGGTTAAAATACCTATTTGGCATGTCACCTAAGCTGTAACGACATCATTTTTTTTTGGCATGGTGACTAGATATGATGGCAAATTACTAATTTAATCACTATAAAAATAAACAAATCAAATTAAAGTTTACCCTAAGGTAAACTGGCAAAAAAAAAAAATAGCAGCCACCGCTACCATTAACACGGATCCTTCGACACGGGCCCTATGGTGGACGAGCGAGGCGAAGGGAGAGGAGGAAGAGGGTTCAATACTTTTAAGTCCTCCATATCTTGTATAAAAGCATTCATACATAATCATTAAACTAAGTTGTTGAGTTCATTAAATACAAAACAATGATTCTCATCAATTTTTTCCATTAATTAATCATCACCATGATGATCGTGAAGATGATTCTGCAGAATGATGAGGAAACCGCAGCACTTTCAACAGATATTCTTTTATTCCCTTGCGATCGTGGACGGCCAATGTAGTGATATTTCGAAACAAAAATGTCAAAAATCACAGAAAACAAAAATTATGACTTGAAGAAATTACCATTAATGGCTCTTGTAGGTGCAATGTATGACGAGGATTTGTGAAACGCAACTCCACAAGCGCATTCCCATTGAATTTAGATGGCAGAGAGGAAGAAGGATAGTGCTCCCACTCAAGAACTCTTAAGCTGCTTGGGAAATTTTTTAGGAGCTTTCGCGAAGATGGCATTGCGAATGAAGAGCATCCTGAGGTTTCTCATTTTCTTCAATGCTTTACCACTCCATTGCACATTTTCTCTATGGGGCAAGTCTAGCATTATGCTCTTAACTTTGCTTTTTCCCTTCAAAGACCGCATATTATAAGATTGAACAAGATAACATCAGGTCGTTTCAAAATTTACGAATTGCAAGTACATCTGACTACCATTGACACCACATAATTTATAGTGACGGAAACAAGAAAGGTTTTGCATGTGCTTACCGTGTCTCTGGTTAGAACTTGGAGAGCATCTTCATGAAACCATATTCGACTTCGGTCTCCCGGTTCACTTTCTGATTCCCGCTGCACAATTTCCCTCCCCATGTTTTCATGCATCCACACATATCCATTTTGTTCTTTGACAAGACACCGATCTTCAAGAATACTAAGACCGGATTTTATGCTGAAACCACATCTCGCTAGACTCTCCGCTACTCGGTTGAAAACCTTTCCTCTGAAGAAACATGCAACATCTAGAAAAATCTCTTTCTCGTTGTAATCCAAGCTGTCATAACTCACTTTGAGTATACCGAAAATTTCACTGTCCATACTTTTCTTGTATGCATCCATGGCACTTTCCCATTCCTTTGCGTCCTTCCCAAACAAATGAGAACCAATTACTTCCAAGGCTAATGGTATACCATTGGCATAACTTAACAGACGAGCCGAGACATCCTCAAATCCATTGTTAGGCTTATCGCTTTTAAATGCATTCCAACAGAATAGTTTAAGAGCCTCCTCCTCATCGAGTTCTTGCACCTCATGTGTCTTCGTGATCCCATGCCTACTCAACAATTGTTTGTCTCTTGTTGTTATTATTACTCTGCTACCAGCGCCAAACCAATCACAGCTGCCTGCTAATGATTCAAGCTGCTTTGATTTATCCACATCGTCGAGAACCAACAGAACTCGTTTGTGTTGGAGCCTCTTCTTCATCACTTGAATTCCCCTCTTGAGTGTTGCACAAGTTGAGTTCATTTTTTCCGAGCAAATCAGTCAGGATAGTCTGTTGGATATGCGCTAATCCATATTTGGTTGTGCTTTCTCTAACATCAGCACAGAAACTGGTTCTCTCAAATTGTGATGCAACCGAGTTATAGACAGCTTTGGCAATTGTGGTTTTGCCAGCCCCACCAGTTCCGTAGATTCCAACCATACAGTCATCCACATCAGTTGATCCAATATTTAAAAAAGAGAGACCATTATCGATTTTCGATATTCCAATCCAACTGCTTGCTCCGGTAGGTGTAGTAGAGGTTGATCCAAAATGCTGGATATCTTTTGGATGACCTGGTCGATAAACTTGGATTCTGCCAAGCTAAATTAGAGAACAACATAGTACACAGTAGCAGTTTTCAGCCTTGTGACATAAAAGTTGTGACAGCAGAAAAGATAGAACGAAAGTAAGAGGAACATAAGAGATGCGAAGAGATACTCACTCTTTTTTATAAGATTCACCTTTCAAGTTGGCTGCTTTTCTCAGAGCAGACCTCCATTTCTCCACTTTCTTGATGTTGGACTCGTACTCCTGTTGATGTTTGGCCATTGCTTTCCCGAAACTGCCAGTTTGGTGTCTTACTTCTGATGGTTCCACTTCATAGAAGATAGGCAAAACCACTTGCTTCTTCTTTTTCTTGCATTTAAGAATTTTGACAAGTTCATCAAGGCACCACGAGGAGGATGCATAGTTCTCGGAGAATACAATGATTGAGATCCTTGACTGTTCAATTGCACTAAGAAGCGAATCTCCAATTCCATTCCCTATATTGAGCTCTTCATCATCAATGTATTGATCCCAACTCGTGAAAGTGCATGATATAAATGGCCAGTGAATTTGAGGCGGGTGTCTTTACCTCTAAAACTGAGGAAAACGTGGTACTTCCATATAGGTGTACCGATGGACCTAAGGCATAATAAAACATTCTCAAAATTTTGATCTCAACACCTACAGGCATACATATACTTATAATTTTCAAGTTAATCGTTGCAATTTTTGATTATCCAGTACTACTTACTCCCTATTAATATGACTATACATATACAACTATCAAATGACCAAACACGTATAAGTAGCTAGGGGATCCTCAAATGAACTGGAACACATTGACTTACTTGGACTTGTCTGTGTGCTGAAGCTTGCCACTTCCCTGGACAGCAGATTCATTTTCCGAAGAGTCCCGAAGAAGACTCTGCTTCCTGAACCATGCAACCAAAACCTGGAACAACTTGATCCCCGCCAAGAAGAAGAATGCAAACGTGATGGCAATCCCAACTGAGACAATGATTAATGATGTTGACGGAAAGGAGAGCACCATCACCATCGTTGATGGAATAATAAACCAGTTGGTCCATCCGAATTTATTTTATTTCTTGAGTCCCCTACTTCTGAAACCAAAAATGTAAGGTCCAACCTGTTATAATATAGGAAGCCATGAGTGAATTCTTGAATCAACTAGACAATGACCAATGAAGTTTCTGAGCATTGACTTGCTCCATTAACAAAGAAAGTCAACCCTTTTGGGAACCCTGTATGTGATCAGACAATGGGTTTTAGTAAGACGGGGCATCCCGTCTCGCTGTGCCATGTGGCAATTTGTGATTGGTGGGGCGTTAGACCCTGTCACACCCGAGGCTTTACTACTGGGGGCCCGCCTTGGTTGGTCCACTTAGCAACTTTTGTCACATAATTTTTTTTTAAAAAAAAATTTCAGAATTTTTGTTTACAAATTCTTTGTACCAATTTGCAACTTTTTGTTTGAATGAAATTTTTTTATGTTATTAATTATTTTATAAAATTATTTGTTATTGAAGTTGTTTGAACTATGAAATTTGAGAAAATTTATATAGTTTTATGTAATTATGTAATTGATAAAATTATGTAATTATATATAATTACTAGTTAACTTAGAAACTCGAACAAACAGTATTTGAGTACTTAAATACAGAATAAACCAAATTCTCGCTAAATAATTATTCTAGGGATAATTGTTCTCATGCCCCTCGGGTTTGAGGAAATTCGTGTTTTAACTTTCATTTTTTTTAATTATCATTCAACCTTTCATGTTTAGAGAAAGTGTATATTTTACCCCCTCTCAATAGAATCCGACGATTTCTCTGACAAAAGTGGACATGAGATTACAAAAATACCCTTTTCTTTTAAAAAATAAACCTAAATACATTTTTACAAAAATACCTCCGCCCAGATACTATTTCCTAAAAAAACCCTTATCTCCTTAAAGAAGCATCTCTCAGATCTAACACAATGAAGTGTATGTGGGAAGCTGAGCTATAACATACGGACTTGCCAAGACGCACCTACCAAGAATAAAGGCAAGAGACCTATGGTAAGTTTTTATCACTATCCACTACTTTATGTTAGTTTTAATATTTTAAGTTCAACTTGATCCTTTTTTAAATAGGAAAAGGAAAGCAACAAAGCAAGAAAGGTAGACCATCAAATGGTAGATTGGGACCACAAGTTCCTGATGCTCGGGTTCTACTTTACTGCTCTTTATACCCAAATGTTGATGAAATGAATTGGTCTGATGACATGGCATCTTAGAGTGCTGGAGTTTCGACAAGCAGAGCTTCCACCAGCAGAGGTCATGGAACTGTGGCTGCAGCAAGTTTAAGGAGGAGATAAGGGTTTTTTAGGAAATAGTATCTGAGTAGGGGGTATTTTTGTAAAAATGTCTTTAGGTTTGTTTGTTAAAAGAAAAGGGTATTTTTGTAAACTCAGTTTCACTTTTGTTGGAGAAATCATCGAATTTTGGCGAGAGGGGGTAAAATATACACTTTCCCCAAACATGAAAGGTTGAATGATAATTAAAAAAAATACGGAGGCTCAAACACGAATTTTCTCAAACCCGAGGAGCCTGAGGGCAATTATCCCATTATTCTATGTTATGCAGCAGTTCAAATACGTATAATGGGCCCACACGAGAGTCAAACATCTATCAAAATAATAATTGTTCTCAACTTTCTCGTGTTTGTTGAAATTATCGATTCAGTCCCTCTATTTTTTTTCTTCATATTTCACCCTTCTAATTTGTTGAAAGGACATCACTTAATCCCTTACGTCAGAATCGGCAGTTTTTTCCGGCAAATACATACGTGAGTTTACTAAATTGCCCTTGTCTTTAAAAATCATTTTAAACTCTTATAAACTCAAAATAAATGCGCCGAGCCCTTTCCCCTTTTCTTTCTTTCTTCTTCCTCCTCCAACATCCCTTCTTCATCACTCTCTTCATCCCAATTTTTTCTTCTTGCAGCCTGATTTACTACACTCTGATTTCGGACCTCGAGTCTCAATCCTAATTCCTGACACCCAAATTCCTTACACCGATTTCTGACCTCGATTCCTAACCTTGAATCCTAAACTACTTAGCTAAAAAAGCTACAAACCTTAGGTGTATTAACCCTGCTTTTGAGGAAGCTCAGAGCCATGTCTTTGTTGAATGTGTCATATGGTTTTGCTGATGAAATAAGGTACAAGAATGTTAATTGTAGGTGCGAGAATCAGGTTTTGGTGAAGATATCGAAGAGCAAAAAATTGTTGTGGACCAAGTTGATCACAAACTTGTTTTTTTTTTGGATTGAGCTGAATGAAACTTAGATTTGTTATTTTTACTGCATTCTTAGATTAATCTATTGCAATGCTTTCTTCGTCGACTTAATTGTCGATCGGTAGGAAATCGAGCTTTTATTGCTGATGTGGCTGATGAGAATGGTTGGGCAATAGCAAAGTCTCTTTCTGTGCTGGTGCTGAGAGTCTTGTTGGCACATGGGTCCTGTAAGTGAAATCCTTTCATGCTTCATGCTTTTCTGTTTCTGTTAAATATCCTTTGTTCCACACAGAAACACTTCATATTGACCACCAATATGTTTTCTAGGCTCTGAAGATTTTTTTTGAAACTAGTCTGCGGCGAGGAAAGTTCGATGCATCAAGGGTGTAAGATACCTATCGAAGTTGATTTCTGTTACTAGAAACTGAGTAGAGTACTTTTAAACTAAGTTTGGTGCTTCAGTTGCAAGATGGTTCTTTGATGGAAATAACAAAAGATATCCCTTGGATGCAGTTTTTGACAATCCGGAAGATGTACCAGAAGATGTGAGTACGTTGGACTGTGTCACGAATCGGTCTTGTATACTTTTTAACTGAACCTTGGTCACATTTCTTGCAGATAAAAGCAAATAAGCGGTATGCAGGATCCTCAAATTGGACTATTAAGTTACAGACCCATGATCAACTAGTTTCCTTTGTTTCCTTTTATGAAATCTTTTATTTCCCTTGGTGTTATTTTTTTCTTCTTTCATTTTTCCTTCTGCACTCCTTTTATAACAATGAACACTATTTTTTTTGGAGGTGTGAATGCTTATAATATCAGTTGTGGCCTATCTCCAATCTTCCTTCTGCCCATAAATAAATAGTAGAATATCATAGGATAACTATAGTTCGGGAAATATACAGTTGACCAATGTCACAAAAGTCATCTATGTGGTACATTTGTTACGTCTTGGCCATCAACCACCCCCTTGCCTCTTGTAACAGTTTGATTTGCACTTTAAACATAATTCCAGTTCAGTTAGAAGTTAGAACTGAACTGAATATAGGACAAGGTTTTGCTCTCTCAAAAAGAGAATTAGAACTGAACTCAATATCAGATGGGCTCTCAGATAATAACAATTAGCATTAGCAAATGCTTTCGTGATATTTGTGGCAAGTTATTTTCAATTGCCAGGCCCAGGAAGGATCCGTAGGAAAATAATCAGCGGTAGCACCAAAGGTTATTGCTGGATCTGCTAGAAGTTAGATTCATGTTGACTTTTAATTCTCATGCGTTGCAGGAAGCTGCTGAATCCGTCAAACAGGATTTTGGAAGCATTGACATCCTTGTGCATTCACTCGCTAGTGGCCCAGAGGTATATAGGTTCTTGCTTTAGATTGTTTGCGCTATCATAATTCTCTTTTTGGACTGTTGGAGTTTCTGGTCCCTTTGTATAGCTTACGAAGCCATTGCTCGAGACGTCTAGAAATGGATATCTTGCAGCTTTATCAGTTTCAAGTTACTCCTATGTTTCATTGCTCAAGCATTTTGTTCCTATAATTAATCCAGGTACGCTTGTCTGATCTCCAGTCCTTAATCTCAAAACATGAAGATCTTATCTTTATTTATGTAGCAGCCCCTCTGATTTCAAGATTTTGTTGGTATAGGTGGTTCTTCAATTTCTCTTTCCTACTGCTTCCGATAGGATCATCCCAGGGTTAGTTACTTTCTTAGTTTCCTTTGGACCTATATAGACATGTAAGTTCTTACAAAATGTTTGTTTTGAATTTATGGTGGAGGAATGAGTTCTGCCAAAGCAGTACTTCAAAGTGACACACGAGTGAGCACTGTACTTCAATATTTCGCATTCGGTCGATATAGCTGCTTGTTTATACTAGTGTTGTCACTGACTTTGATATGCTATGCTTTGATCTTAAACTCAGGTGCTTGCTTTTGAAGCTGGAAGGAAGCACAAAAACAGAGTGAACACCATATCTGCTGGTAGTTTCATACGTTATACTTGGAGCCGTTCCTTGCAAAACACTCGTCTGTCTGCTAAGTTCAACTTTGATCATAAAAAACTCTGAGCTGTTCTTCTGGTGTGACAGGTCCATTGAGAAGTAGCGCGGCTAAAGCAATAGGATTTATTGACACCATGATAGAATATTCCGTAGCTAATGCCCCCCCCTACAAAAAGAATTATCTGCAGGTGATCCTGATTCCATATTATCAGTTACTTTTTTTCCAACTTCCCATTGTAACTGTGTCTCTAAGATATTTAAAAACAACTGATGTAACAGATGAGCTGGAGAACACTGCTGCATTCTTAGCATCACCTTTGGCTTTGGCGATCACTGGTGCTGTGATATACGTAGCCAATGGCCTGAATGCAATGGGCGTCAGCGTTGACAGTCCTTTATTCAAAGACCTTGATATCCCCAAGGACAAGCACTAGGGGTACCCCTGGGAGGTCGATAGTGTGCTCAGCAGATCGACCAGTTTTGCTGCCTTGTATCAGCACGGACCATTCATTGGCGCTGCCATACTAATAGCATGGCCAACGGCGTCATTTTTTCCGCGAGAGTTCTGTTAGTTGAGATTGCAGTAGCTTGATGTAAATGCCAACTGAAATGTTGGAAGTGAGTGATGTAGGGTGCTTGATGTTAGTGCAGAGGTGGATAGTTAGGTTAGAGATGTTGATGCTTTTTGCCCGTAGGTTTTCGAGATTTATGCGAGCACCTGCTATATGAGTTTTCTTCATTAGTTCCTAAATAGTGTCTTGCTTGGAATGATCAATTCCCCAACTCTGTTTCTTTGGACAACTTAAATGTTTGTGACAGCACCTATCTAGCTAAGATGAAGAGCAACCTGACAAGAAACTGGGCAATAATGGTTCCGATTTCAAATTGTCAAGGGATGAAGTTAAATTTATAACATCAGATTCCTTCGAACCTGCTACGCTAGGGGATAATCTTAGCAACAGCAAGCGTACTGAAATGGTTACAAATTCCACTTGAAAAGGTGTTAAAGCTTGTTGACCATCTACTCTAAGCCTCCACCTACTACAAATATCCACGGAACATTGCAGTACTTTTGGAATTATGCAGACCAACTTCTGACAGTAACAGTGCAAACCAGTCCATGATCATGACATTCATCAGAAGTGTTTGTAGTCATGATTTCCTGACAAGGTTAAAGCTCCTTTGCCTGGACAAGGCTAAGTTCTGGCCAGATATGTACTTCGAAAGCCAAAATAACATAATGAACTGCTTTGCACAACTTGAACCAGCTAGACCATCACACCGGAAGGAAGAAGACCATCACAACGCCAGAAGTCGTATATTTAAGCTAATAGAAATACAAAGAAGTTAAAGACTAGACTTGTACGTTAAAGCTTATACGACGGCATAGAAAGCTAAGGCAATGTAAGAATAATCTAGACTTTGGATTAACTACAAATACACATTCTCGTGTCAAAAGAAATAAAACCGCCATGGCTCGTAAGTAAGTAGTACACATTTCAATTTTATTAATTAATACTTATATATAATCTATGTTGATACTGTTTGACATATGATCGTAAGTAGTACACAATTCAATTTTATTTCCCCATGCCTCCGAGAAAATAATTCGTTTGCAAGATGGATCACGAAATACCAAATTATTAAGTATTTATTCGGAAAAAAAGTAAAAAGTTTTTTGAGAAAAAGTTGTTTTCCACCATTAATTCCTTTTTTTAAAATTAACTTATGAAGAAATTATTTTATGATATTTCTTTACGTTTAGGAAAATAATTTTCGTTCCCCCGTAAACAAACAGTCTAAATAAATATGGGAGTATAAAACTGTCCTGACCAATAGTACTTGGGAAAATAGTAAGTATCAACGCCCCCACCAAGTATAAAAAACCCGCCCCCAATATTATTATTACTTCCTTCCTTTTACACAGCGACGGTTATCTCCTCTCTCTCTCTCTCTCTCTCTCTCTCTCTCTCTCTCTCTCTCTCTCTTTTAACAATGGCCGACCAATTTCAAAAAAAAAAAAACAATGGCCGACGAATCCCACTACTCATCGACATCCCCCTCCGCCGCTTCCTCCCATAAGCGCAAGTACGACGACAACACCCCGTCGCTGCTGTCCACCATTCCGAAGCCGCCCCTCGGCTTCTCCTCCCCGAACTCCGCCCTTCTCCCGCCGTCCCCGCTCTACAACAGCGTGCCTCCTCCCGTCGACGGCTTCCAGGCTGCCAAGAAAAAGGCCCAGGAGATCGCCGCCGACTCCTCGCTGCCGCCAACTCCGATCCCAAGCGCCCCCGCGTCGACACCAACAGTTCCTCCTTCTCGCCCCGGCCGGACGCTAAGCCCTACGCCGTCGCTTCCCCGTCCGGTACGGTTTTTGCTAGGGTTAGGGTTTGGTTAATTTCTGTAATTTTTGTTTGTTTGTTTGTTTTCTGAGGGGTTTTTTGGGTTAATTTATGGAGTTCCCTAACAAATCTGTCATGTTCATGGTTAATCTCCCCGAACTCTGCCCTTCCAGGCCGCCAAGCAGAAAGTCGATGAGATCGCCGCCCGCCTCCTCGCTGCCGCCAACTCCGATCCCAAGCGCCCCCCTGCGTCGACACCAACAGTTCCTCCTTCTCGCCCCCGCCGGACGCTAAGCCCTACTACGCCGCTTCCCCCTCCGGTACAGTTTTTGCTAGGGTTAGGGTTTGATTAATTTCTGTAATTTTTGTTTGTTTGTTTTCCGAGGGGTTTTTTGGGTTAATTTCTGGAGTTCCCTAATAAATTGTCACGTTTATGGTTAATTTCTGGAGTGGGTAATACGTCTCGTGTAATAGGGTCGCACATCAAGTAAGATCATGCTTGATATATATGATCTCTGATTATTGTTTTAAGTTCATTCATATTGATCTTATATTACAATGGAGAAAAATTCTCGTGATAACGTAAATTATATTAATTTTTTACGATGTATGATAAAAGAAATCAAATTCGAAAATGGTAGAGATCGGGGTGGTTTGAGGCCATTAAATTTTCATAGTCCTTTGAGAAATGCTTGTGGAACTTAGAAAAACTCATTTATGTTACGGCCCATAAAAACTCATCGCCCCAACTTACATGTTCTTTAAAAAAATGCACGGACGTGTCATGCATTTCATTTAGTACTGTCAGCTTTGGTCTAGCATGTTTATGGGGGACGTATTCAATGAGTTGACGTTGATTCTATTAAAATCGGTTCCTCACAAAATAGGTACCTAATCTGCAAAAATGTTGTATGTGAAGCACTGAAATGGAAGATGGGCCTTATCTTCGGTTGGATAAATATAGTTATGACTTGTCATTATACTGTTTCCAAAACAGGTTAATTTTGGTACATCCCATTTGGTTTTTAGTAAATTCCTGGCTTAAAATAGCAACTAGGATCTATTAGTTATCTTATGGCTAAAACCTGTAAAGTTTATCTTTGAAGAAGCTGATATTTATGTGTACTGTTGTTGACATTCATTGTTACCTATTCCTATTGCAGGAGCAAAGAAGTAGTTGCTGCGAAAGCTTCGAAAATTCGAGAAGTTGGCCGGACTTGATCCTGTTGAACTCGAGAAGAGAATGATGGAGAAAGATGATGATCATTGTGATGATTACGAGGTTTCTGGCTCAGAGGAAGAAGCTAAATGCAGAGAAGGAGGATTGGCGTCGATTGATGCAGAGGAGAACATTGATGTGTTCATCATGGAAGAGCTTCGATGATGTCTGATTAACCCATGACATCTGATGATCTGTGGCGTTAAAGGAGGTTGGCACATCTACCATACAATTAGTTGCTTAAATAAGATGGTGATTTCAGAGTATGCAATCAAGTTTCATCAAACTTTTAGTGGGAGTTTCATAGTTTTTTTTACTTCCGTTTAGAGAAGTTTATTAACTGTATGTTTGTTTGGATTGTTCTCCTTGCAGATTTATGACAATAGAGGGTGACACTTGGGATGGGAGGATACCAGTACCAGGAAGATGAAGTTGGAGTAATTTAAAAGAATAACAATCATGCATTGACATACATGCATATATTCATTCACGGACATGCATACATATGCATACGTTCATTCACGAACATTCACTCATGACATGCATACATATGCACTCGTTCACGTACATGCATACATATGCACT
>SOPF01027152.1:106981-149186 GCA_012979155.1 Hypericum perforatum | reverse complement strand
GTGATTTATTTTTTCACAAATCATGTGCTGAATTACCTGCAGAACTTGAGCATCCGATGCATCGGGATCACCTTCTGACTCTTACACTTCTAGTAGAAGCTATGACATGTAACCTATGTCTCAAAAGTCTTCCACGACGAGAATATCCATTCTATGATCTGGTCTACCGTTGTCACCTTTGCGGCTTTCAATTGGATATTCAATGTGCTACTTATCTGCCATCCCTCGAGTACAAAGGGCATCCCCACCTTCTTTATGCAGTGGTCAACATGAATGGCAACACAAATTGTTATAAATGTCGCGAATCTTGCGACGGCTCTTGTTTTCGTTGTGGAGATCAAGGATGTGACTTTACTCTCCACTTTCAATGTGGTCCACTACCACGCACGGTCGAGCACGCTTGTCATGTTCATCCTCTCATACTGAAAGACTATTTCGTCGAAGATAACAGATCAGATTTGTTCGCATGTCACGTCTGTGAAGAAGAACGACATCCTCAGCTTCGAGTTTATTGTTGCTCGCGAGGTTGCCTGATGATTTGTGACGTAAAGTGTGTGCTATATGAGGTGCGTATTTTAAACTCTCGTTTTTGATTCTGTTAATAGTCTGTCGTGAAGAAGATATTTAAGCATTTGACTCAAGTTGATCGTTCCTATATTATTCGCTATGTTAGGTTCTTCAATTGCTACGGGGAGAATGCGAAAAAGTGGAGTTGATTACTCCATTTCCACAAGTTGCATGCAGAGTTATCAATATCAAGTCGGATACTGCAATTGCGGGAGCTGGAAATGAGGAGCAGCAAAATGCGAAACATGTTTTCTCGTGTGATGAGTTACTTGATTCTCTTTCTTCCTTTGATTTCGAGGAGGAAGAAACCTTTGGTATTGAACTCTTTGAAGAAGAATATATGTCAGGTGACAAGCTGAGAAGTGAAGATGGGGAAGAAGATGAATCTCAAGAGGAGGAAAAATCAAGTGAAACCGGTATCAACTTCAACGAGGAAGTATCAATTGAAACCGGCACCGACTTGGACGAACAAGTTGAAAGCTATTCATTTACTTGGGAAGCCTTGTCACGCTTCAAGAAGAGTCTCCGCTGTCCCCCAGGTGATGACTTTGAAGAAGATTTTTTGAGAAACTACGATGGATCTATTATGGCCGGAGCTTTTGCACTGCCCGAAATTCTTGGTCCAATATACGAAGAGTTCTTCGAAAGGTACAACATTATTGATCACAAGTGCAACCTTAACTACTACTCTCAAAGGCGATGTCTTGTTTTCATCATATGTGCTGTGATCCACGAGATGCGGATAATCAAAGTTGTGGACGTCACAAAGGAAACAATTGTACGATGGTTGGGGTGGATAAGAGCCGTCGAAAAGAAAGGCAAATTCAATGTCAGGATTTTGGCAGAAAACATCAAAGAACTTTGGGAAGCTCATTATTACATTCAATCAAAGAAGCTCGTGGACGACGAAACATCGCGAATCGACCGAGAGCTTGAGAAAGTTTCCATGTACCAGGCAGAACAAAGGACCAAGATGGATGAACTATGGTACAAGGTGAATGAAGCGGAGGCAACTCGACAAAAGTGGCTACTGAGGGATAAAGAGCACACTGTATACAGTGTTCTTGGGTCACGAGGTCCAATGAAAAAAGTGAGAAGTAAAGCTCTGGAAATTAAATGGCGAAGCTGCTATGACTCATTAGTACTGTATCGTGGAAATTTACCTACCAAATAGAGAGTTTTTTTTTCATGCAAATAGAGAGTATTCGGTTCGAAATGTTGTTGTAATTTCTCAACTTTTATAAAGTACTTCCTTATCAACCATATAACGATTTTTCTCATTATTTTTCTTTTATTTTTTGTCTTTTAAGATAAGACCCTACATTTGCTGGTGGTGTTTTGAACTTCAATTCGTAATTCATATTTAGTTTTATTGAATAAGTTACCGGCTCGCGAATTAATTTTTATGTGAACCGCATTTTCAAATTAATAGGTTGAAACACTTGTAATGTAGTTGATAAATGATTTGAAAAAATAAATTATACAGGATAAACAAAATTTACCAATAAATTCTAACATCAACTAAACAAGTAATATTTTAGAAATTCAGGTTGCAAATTAAAAAATATATACAGGATAAACAAATTTGTCGCCTATCAATGTTTTTGTTGGACTTGAAATTGGGCTGTGTTTTGCAAATCCATTTTCCTATTCGTGTACATGGACACGTGTCACACGTGTTTGATCTTACGAGAACATGTCCAAGCAAAAGACCAAAAGCTGGCCCTACATTTATGTGGACCAAAGTGGGCCTTATTTCTTACTACGAAATTAATCACTGGAACCCTTGAATTGAAAAGCCCATGGGGCGTCCAAGCAAAGACCAAAGTTGGCACTGCGAAATTATCATTGTAAATTCTCTTAGACTAAGCGCACTAGCGCTTTTGCCCCAGCCCGGGGCTGGGCCGGGCCCGTAGGGGAGAGGTTTTTTTACATTTTTGTCACCGACCGGTTGATGATGGGGGATGGTATTTCATCCCTGATGAAAGGGGAGAGCTGGACGGGGCCCACGTTTTTTATCCCAGAAAAAAAAAATAAGTTGGAGTAACTTGTGACTTTTCTCCTTCCTGATACTATATTATGCTTCTCATTAACATTGTATTTGGATAAGGAATTATTTAGAGAATGAAATTAAATAAAGTAAGATATGTCGACTCATTTTTTTTTGAACAAGGGAGGTTCATGGTGATTTTTTTTTAACTTTTCAAAATGTTTTAGTGATAGAGATTTGTGGGTTACGAGACAGTAACCTAAGATGAAAACATTACTCCATTTTTGGTAAGTCAAAAATATTAGTCTTAGTTACTTTCTTATAAGATTAACACTACATCATTATCTTGTAAACAGACAAAATTACGTAAAGTAACATGTAATAACTACTTCTAATCAAAACAGAGTGTTAGGAATACATTACTTTTATCCAAACAAAGTTTAATTGAATATCAGAAAATTAGTTTTTAAGGTGAAATTACATAAAAATACTTCTTAATATAATTTGAATCTTAAACTTAGGTCAAATCTTGTTACCGCTATGTTATTAGGCTAAATAATCGTTGACTAAATCTACTTTGAATATTTGTCACAACACTATTCGTTCACATAATATTTTTAAAGATAAGGTTTGAGGTGAAAAAAATTGTATAATTATCTAGTTAATTTTTAATTAGTATTATTTGCATTTATAATTTATCATTTCGCAATTTATATGTAATTCAAATTATTACTAATTCAATTTTTTTCAATGAAAATTATTAGTATTTTATTTTTCAAAATTAATAATTTAATGCGAAGTACGAAATTTATATTAATGAATATAAAAATATGAATTAATAAATTAAAATTAATTAGGTTGATGATATGGAATATATATATTAATTGTTTATTGGCTGGAGCTGGGTTAGGTGAGGACTACTGCTGTGGGTAAAAAATTGAGTATGTGAATGGGTTGAGGTGGATGAGTGAGAAATTAATTAAATATTGCAAGGCTGGGTTGAGTCGGGGCTACTGCTGCGGATAGTCTTAATCTCGATAAAACTGTACGTACTATATAGGGCAAATTACTCTCTGGTCTATGGTCTTAATCAAATTTTCTTATCGGATTTTTTTTCTTTTCATAAAAGATTTAGTTGTCCCTGTATCGGGTCCTTGGTTGACTTTGGAATCCATTTTTTTACTATTTTTGTCTTTTTGTGAAAAGTAAAAAAATCATTTCACATGTCAAAAAAATAAAAAAAAAAATGTAGCTGATTTGGTCGTTACCTAGACAAACATTTTCTCATAAAATTTGGATAAATTACTTATTTATGAGAAAATAGAGACATGATAAGATTGAAGAAGTCAAAGAACTAGATGATAATTTGCCCTAACAAGTATATCTTATATTTAGACGCAGGAATGCGTATTTTATACTACTGCGATCTAATGGTGAATACACACACACTACTAAACGGCATCGTTTAACTATCACTTCTCAATCAACAGAAAAACCCTCGACCCTTCTTCTCCGACCGCGCCTAAAACCCAGAAAGAACAACAGCAAAACCCCATCATCATATTACGACAAGTTATTTGTCTCTGTCTTAGAGATGAGGAGGAGCCTCGCTACACTTGTCTCCTCCCGCACTCTCTTCTCTCCTCGGGCCCCCTCCCTCTCTCGCTTCCTCTCCGCCCAGCCCAGCAAAACGCGAGAAGAAGAGGACAACGACGCCGTTTTCGACAGCAACTCGTACACGCTCCCCTTTTCTTCATCTTCCAAGGTTGGGAGGAAGGAGGAGGAAGCTGATAAGACGTGGGATGAGAGGTACAGGAGGAGGGCGGAGGAGGTGGTGTTTGGGAACAAGGAGAAGTTGAAAGCTAAGGAGGTGGTGGAGGAGGAGGAAAGGGATTCGAGGAGGAGAGAGATGCTGGCTAGGGCTCTCCTCGAGGCGGCCCTCGAAGAGCCAGATGAGGATGAAGACGGGGAGGATGGGGAAGGCGGGGTTGTGGTGAGGGAGGAGAACCAGAAGTCTCTCTCAGTGGGGATCATAGGTGCGCCTAATGCCGGGAAGTCTGCCTTGACTAATTACATGGTTGGTTGGTTGGTTGCAAATTTGGACTCTTTAATGGGTTTGTTGAATTGGGGTGTTTGTTTTGTGTGATTGTTTTGGGAAAGTTTGCTTCTTTTTTATGATACATATCGTGTTATGAATTGAATTGGTGTTGGAAATTCTCTTGTGAAATTGATCTGTCTCCGTTGGGATTATAGGCATGACCAGTGCCTCCGGGAAGTCTGCATTGACCTAATTACAGGCTGGTTTAGCTCCTTTTATGGGTTTGTTGAATTGGGGTTTTTGTTTTGTGTGATTGACGGTGAATTGGTGTTAGATCGATGTTTGTTATTGTATTTATGTTGTAGTTTGTTGTATGGGACATTTGATTGCTACGGAAGATTGGATCCGGTGTTTTTTCTTTTCAAGGACGGGCGTGGAGCCAGAAGATCTTGTTTGTGTTGATAACTTAATAAAGAGTATGCTTTGTTGGCTCGAGACTATCACTTTGTTTAACACATGTATTGCACTGCCTTTTTCTACAGGTTGGAACCAAGGTTTCTGCAGTTTCAAGGAAAACAAATACGACTACCCAGGAAGTTCTGGGTGTAATGACGAAGGGGGATACTCAAGTTGTACGTCTCATTGCATAACTTCATACACACACCTAGAATATGATTTGATGTGTCAAAATAGTATGATCTATTGATCATGTAGACAAGTCAATTTGCTCCATGCTAGGTTGCTTAATGTTGCAGTCTTGTTCTCTTCTTCTATGCATTATGGCATGTTTACGAGTTTTAATTTGTGCAGTGTTTCTTCGATACCCCTGGACTAATGTTAAGTAAAACCGGATATCCTCAAAAGGATGTCAAGGCTCGTGTTGAAAGTGCTTGGAGCGCAATAAAGTACTTTGATGTGCTTATGGTTATTATTGATGTCCATAGGCACATTGCCAGGTCAGTGATTTAGGGCTTGTAATTTTTACACCTATCCTTATTTTTCGAGCACAATATCGTACATTCGTGGTGTAGTTCTTTTATTGTAATTTCACAGATTTGAAATTGCAAGTGTTCAATATAATTCAAATGTTTAACTTCGGCTTAGCCCTGTGCGTCTCCTTTTTCTGACCCTGTTGCTAACCAAGAAGTATATGCACAAACAGGCCTGATACAAGGGTAGTGAATTTGATCAAACGTGTGGGAGCTCAAGAAAAAACAAACCAACAGCGGGTATTATGTATGAACAAAATTGATCTAATTGAGAAAAAGAAAGACTTGTTAGAGGTCTCCCAGAAATTCAAAGAAATTCCTGGGTATGATAGGTAAGACTTCTTGGAAATACCTACTCCTTTATCGTGTTTTCTGAGTGAAAAATGGCTGCTAAGTGGCTTTACTTCTCTGTTTTTAGATACTTCATGATATCAGGGCTAAAAGGTGCAGGAGTGAAAGATCTGTCTGAATATTTGATGGAGCAGGCATGTTATTCTAAATTTTTTACTCTGTACATTTCATCTCTTAGATACTACCCCAATTGAACATTCCTCGTGCAATAAAACCTCAAGTATTGGTTAGCAGCATAAACCTTGTCTGCGGATAACCTGGTATACGAGGTTTTCATGTATCTTGTTATATATGTGATTGTACAAGGTTTCTGTTTTGTGCCATGTGCAATTGCCTCCTGTTTGTGACCCATATTCTTTTTGTCTGTTGTCAGCTTTATAATATATTGCCTTCCAATGTTGGAGCCTTCTCTCTTGAATAATATCAAATAGATATCTACATCTCCAACCGCTGTAAAATATTTTCGTTAAACTAGTGTTCTTTGTTGGAGCCTTCTCTGTTTTCAACTTTGCTATTTCATGTCATTTCTACATCTCAAATCTTTCCCAGTGTTGATTATATGTTTCTTTCTAGTTGAGCTCTGCTGGTGATAATTCATTTGGAGTCACAGACTCTTGTCGCCAACATGCTTTGTGCCTGACTCTATTGTTAATGGTTGTTTGCTTGTAGGCAGTTAAACGGCCTTGGGATGAAGATCCTTTAATCATGAGCGAAGAAGTTATGAAGAATATCTCACTGGAAGTTGTGAGAGAGAGATTGTTAGATCATGTGCATCAGGTAAGTTTTGTTTTTCATTAATTTGGTTTATTTTCTGAAGACCAATGGAGGTTTTGGATTCGTCGGAATTGAGGAGACCTGCGGTTAATTTCAGGAAATCCCCTATGACATAGAGCATCGGTTGGTAGACTGGAAAGAATTAAGAGACGGTTCTCTGAGGATTGAGCAACACTTTATCACCCACAAAGAAAGCCGGAGAATGATCCTTGTAGGGAAGAATGGCTCAAAGATAGGGTAACCACCTGAACCTTCCCAGGATTCCTTTCCATCTGGTTTGCATCATGTTGGGCCTTTTCTCAAAATTCTATCTGCATCTTGTTCTTGTAGGAGAATAGGCATTGAAGCAAATGAAGAGCTGAGGTCCATATTCAAGAGGGAAGTGCACCTAATCCTCCTAGTGAAGAAAAAATGATTTCTTCAGCTAGCAAGGCCATTAAAGGTTCCAGTCCATACTCACAAACGAAGCTCACCTGTGCTTAAGGGTTGCACACCAAGTTGCGAAAGTCAATCTCGGCTGTCGCTTCGATGCCTCTTACCTTGCATTTGACTTGGAAGTGCATTATGCGCCTCATCTCGGGTACCATGGCTTGTTATTCTCTTAGCAGTTTCCAAGCTCTACCTGTGCAGCTTCGACTTGTCAGATTCGTGGAAGGCCAAGTCGTCCATCTTTTTGATAGTCCATTGGCCCATTAACATTGTATTTTGCTTTGCAAGATTTTGTATTCTATGATAAATTAAAGGAACCGAGCTGGAATATCAGAGGGGAGTTGGGTGAAGCCAGAACATCTGATGATGTACAGACTACAGTAGAAATTGGCAAAAACTACACGTTTGAGATTTATAGCTTGAACAAAAGTTAGACAAATGAATCGAATCACCTGTTTGAACCAGTCACTAATTCAGAGTTGACGCCTGTTTGAGATTTATAACGCAGGTCACTAATTCTGAGTTGAGTAGTGTCTGATGACTGATATTTAAATGATGGTTCCCTTAATAATATTGGTTCTTTTCGTAAAGTCCGAACTGATATTTCTTTTAAGAAGTTCAAATTACCGTGCCATTGAGTTGTACATAATACAAAAGAAAGATTGGTTCTCTTAATTATGCCATCTGAACATAATACAACTCAATGGCATAATTATTACACAGCTAAACACTTGATTGTATGCCATTGAGTTGTAAGTTCTTGTAAGTTCTCACCTGTGTAATAATTATTCTTTCGTTAAGAACTGGACTAATAACTTCTAATCTTCCAAATAAAGCCCGGAAAGATATCTCCCCACCTTTTTAACCATTGCGCCATGCACGAAACAGCAAAAACTATATAATCATTATGCCATTTACAAAGGTGGCAATATAATGATGAAGAGTATATACCGACCCAAAATTAAACCAAGAAAGGAAACGAAATGGCCCGTTGACTAAAATATTCTAATCCCAAGTTGACTTGACGAAACCATTTCCCAACCATTCTGTTAACCCCGAGGATTAGTATATACCGTCTTCCTCGGATCATAGAAAACTTCAATTGGTTCGGGTAGAGGAACCTCTAATTAACTACTGAGTATTTATCGAGAGCCCCACAAAACAAAATAATCATTTTCTGACTTATTGTGTATCCAAGTAACTCAAGCCTTTAATTTTGGAGATATTTTACGTGCTACAAAAAAAATTAATTTTATTGATATAGATATTTAAAATCAAATCACTTAAAATTTTCAGAATATATTATTTACAACACATCGCATGTGTTTAAAAAAATTTCAAACATTTAACCTTAAAATTATTTGAAATAACAAAATTACTATTGTTGATATGAATATTTCAAATCAAATTAATTTAGTAAAAAAAATTGTTTTAGAAGTATTACATATACTATTAGTGTTGTGCAATATCATTGAACTGAAAATGACGCAAAGCTAGCTAGCTACGATTTCGTCCAAACTACTCTTACCATGTTAATGGATCGGTCAAAAAATTTAGGAGCAAACTACTGCCAGCCCTACTCTTGATAATTAAACATACATGGGTAAATATGACTTATTATGCACTTAAAGTGATCATATCTAACATAAATTTGTTTCTACCTTAGTTTCCATATCACCATCAATCCTAGATCTTTGACCAAACCTAATGATCATGGCCGAGGAACTATACTTAGCTTCTTCTCGACCAGCTTCGAAAACCCGGCTAAGATTGTGTCCTAATTTGCATCTGCTCCTAATTGTTTCAGGAATATTATCATTTGGACTCGTCGCTTCTTTGTACCTCAACAATGGGATCTCAACATTCTCTTGGGAAGCGACCTTCAGCTCTATTTCAGCTACAATATTACCCTCAGGAACAAGCAACCACAGCTGCGGTGATGGTTCGGTGGGATTCGTTGCGCGGGATGGTGGCGACGAGGAGTTGTTTCTTAGAGCAACATTGGAGCCAGTTGAGGAATTGAGGTCGAAGAAGGAGGAGGAGAAGTTGGTTGCGAAGATGGCGTTTATGTTCTTGGTGAAAGGGCCGCTCCCGTTTGCTCCATTGTGGCAGAAGTTCTTCAAAGGGAATGAAGGACTTTATTCGATTTACGTTCATCCTCATCCCTCTTACAATGATTCCTGGCCTGTGGATTCTGTCTTCTATGGTAGAAGAATTCCCTCCCAGGTCAGTCTTTCTTTTTTTTCCATCATAATATATACCAATTGTTGATTAATCGGCTTTTAAATAGATCGGACTACACTAAATGCAAAGTTCTCTTTGTCAAAATTTTTATTGTATTCAAAATTTATATTTGAGATGTATGATCTCGTTCGTTGAAGTTTTTTGTCAATTCATCTATGCACTTGATGTTATATGTATGAAGTGGTTTCCGAGCAATACCAATAATTTTATGGCACCATGCAAGGGATCATATGAATATACATAGTCCAAAGTCTAAGCCAATACTGTTAGCTGTTTTAATTATCTCTAGACACTTTTACCCTAAAAAGATCCAGATGGCTTTTTAAATAAGAATGATAAGCACATAAAGGGTCATTTTCACTTCCAATAGTTAAGAACAAAAATCTGACGGGATCCATTGAATAAAGGTGCATGTATTAAAATCTGACACATATATTTAGATAATACTTGGCTCAAATATTTATCTCTCGGTTCAGAGAATAGATGAAGATTTTCCTGTAAATTGACATCATACTTACCTCAAATATTAATCAGTAAGTTCAGATAATAGATGTTTGATTGGTATGAAGCTTTGCCACTATTTGGCAAAGATGTAAAAAGTAACAAACTATAATTTTTTTTGGTGTAAAATAGATAAACACAATGGAGTTAGGCAATGCACGTGGTTTAAATTACTTGTAGAATGGGAGAAAGATATGTTCATGAAAATTTAATTACGATTGTATCACACTTATCTTAAAATTTGAATCAAACTTGAAGACTAAAATATGGTCTATTGTTGATGACACAATTCCGTGTCTTTATACATTAAGCGTACAAAATATATTACCAATTTCGTTTGGGTTGGGTAGAGAATAACACTTACCACAAAGAGACAACTCACGTCCGTTGATTTCTAATGTACAGCCAGTATTTTGGGGGTCGTCCACTATGCTCGATGCAGAGAGACGTCTTCTAGCACATGCTCTCCTCGACACATGCAACCAACGTTTCCTGCTACTCTCCGAATCTTGCATCCCTGTCTTCGACTTCCACTCGGTCCACACCTACCTGATGAACACCAACATAAGCATGGTGCAATCATTCGACGACCCGAGAAGCATCGGCCGGGGCCGGTACAGCTCTGGCATGTCGCCTCACATAAACGTTACAAATTGGCGAAAAGGGTCGCAATGGTTCCAGATCCGACGAGACCTCGCAGTCCGGATCGTCTCCGACAAGAAATATTTCGAGCTGTTCAAAACATATTGTGTTCCTCCTAAGTGCTACATGGACGAACATTACATTCCGACGCTAGCGAATGTGCTTGGTCAGGATATGATCTCAAATCGGACCGTTACATGGACCAATTGGTCAAATTTGGGGGCTCATCCAAGAAAATTCGGAAAGGGTGACATCAACGAAGAATTTCTGAACAAAATTCGATTCGGATCCGAATCGTGTGCCTACAATGGAGTTACAACGTGGAGGTGCTTCATGTTTGCTAGAAAGTTTGCACCGGATGCTTTGGAGCCTTTGCTACGGATTGCTCCTTTCGTGTTTGGCTTCGGTTCTTAGAGATCTTTAGAAAATGCAACAGTTTATTATTGCTTATCATACATATCAACAAATTATCATTTGATATTATCAGTTGCTCATTACTTTATTTTGTGGTTCTTTAACATCTATGTTTCGCTTATTGGCGCTTTAACCAATTGATATCATAGCTTGAAAATTTCTCTAGGTTTCGTGAAGAAGTGGTTAGATTGGTGAAGGGATTATTTATAAATCTAATAAATAAAAAATTAAGGGTTATTAGATGCGATCTAGGAATTTTAGAAGATCGGTGTCTTCTTCATGCGTCTGAAGATAGGCCGGCTGCCTCCATTTTGGTCGTGATGTAAAGATCCTTCTACGTGAATAGCTCTAAGGATTCTCTTATAATGATGGAAATATGTTAATAAAAAGTTGCTTCGGCCTAATGTGTTATATTGCAACCTAATGTGTTAAAATAACCAAATGTGTTAAATTGTTTCGGCCTCGTAAACAATCTTTCACGGTAAAACTCCATGAGAAACCCATGACAGGGAAAAAGAGTACCTGAATTTTTCGTACAATTTAACACTCCAAAACATGGAGCATCAGAAAGCTTGACACTCGTAGGCGGATTCAAGAACTAACCAAGGAATCTACCTAGGGGGATATGTTTTGATCGGCTAGATTTGAAACACTCCTAAACCCATATCAACCATTCTTTTGTCTGAGATTGAATGAATGATGGAGAACCTCTTGATTGTATGTTGTTTCTTAGAATATCATGCAATTTTTTGGTCGTCCACGATACCTACATTATCGCCCGTAAATCGAGAACCAGACTTTTCCAATGATGTCACTATTAATGAGATAAATCCAAATTGGTAATAACTAGGCTATAGAGTATCCAATGCACCATGACACACCCATTTTCGTGCAAAAATTTCGAGATCAGCCAGATAGGACAACAATGTATGAGCGAATGGCCGTCCAATTCATCATGAACGCCACAAATTGGACATAAGCAATCTCAATAGTTCGACCTTCGCATCCTAATTAGATTATCACGCGTATGCAAATTTCTCTTTATGGCGCTAAAGATTGAAGTCTACATTTCTGACAATGTGTACAAGTCATCCAAAAAAGTATCATTTGAGTATGTGCACTGGATTCATGTAAAATATGATCTCACCTGTATCATATATTATATAAATAATCTTCTCGTCCTCTTGAATGTAGTTCAATTGGCAGAAATATGTATGTATGTATCTACCTAAGATGCCCGTCGCCCCATCTTGTCCACCCCCTCACCATGGAGCTCGCGCTGGTTTGCTTCATGTCTTTGACATGTTCTTTTTTAGAGCATTGACTACTAATTTTGTAGTCGGGTTGATGAGCTTCTCTTCAGAGGATTTGTGGACGTGGATGCTCCACCATGTCGTTCCTCGAACCTGCCCGCTCTGTTGGGTGGCCAGGGAGGGGTGAAAAGAGAGAGTAGAAATAAAGTGGAGTGACAAAGAATAAGAGAGTAAAGAATATTAGGTTTTTTCGAAAAACTATTGGCAGGTCTCTAAGATTAGATATAATGTACTGGGAGGTTCATATAATAGTTTTTACTCCGTGGGTTTTAAACAATTGAACTGATTGGTCATTGTGTCCATTTTTTGGTCAATAATTCAAGTGGAATGCCAAAAATTTCTTTCTTTTTACATAAATTTATTACTTTACTGTAATGTCTAAATAAGAAAATTTTATCAAATTTAACAATTAATGTATCCACATACTTTCTCTTATGAATCAAATATTTTTCAACTTTGTTTATTCAAAAGCACTAATACATACTTGGAGTATAAGGTAGGCAGATGTTCCAAAAACACCACCTATATTTTTCTCAATATGAGATCAAATCCCTTGTTTAGAGATAAACTAGCATAAATTTAGTTCAATTTACTTGAATTACTACCGGATCTTAAACAAGTGAGATCATGCGACATGTGGACGAAATCTTGATAAAACAAACCTTACATATATTATGAGTAGCATATAACGTACTTTACCCATCATTATATTGTGGGTGCATAAAATATGTCTTACTCATCATTATATCGAGAGTTTTTGGACATGAATTGATTAAGTCTTTAATTTGGGACCAAAAAAAATATGGAGGGAGATATCTAACTTTTGGGACCCATGAGTTTTTCCCTTTTCTTTTTCATCGTACCAAAATTATTGATTGAAAATCTCGAAAACCCATTAAAAATTAATGACCACTGCTTTTTTAATCTAAGAGTATATCTCACCCTAACCATTTTAAATACTAAATAAAGGTAAACTTGCGAAACTACTAAGTAAGCCTCTTCAATTAATAATTTTACCCCACATGCATGACCCGGATCTTGATACTAGAACTATCTTACAACTCAAGTAATGTCTTTGACTTTCTTTTACAGAAAGTAGCACACAAAATAAAAATATGCATTAAGAAACTTGTATACATAGCTGCATGTCTTCGACCCTTAATCTTGACAATTACATTCTCAATGGAGGCAAAGAAATTCCGATATTGGAGAAGCAATTCGCAAATGCACCCCGCAACGCGAATAGTCTTCTTTATTATTGGATTATCACTTGGATTCACAGCTGCTCTCTACTTCAAGGCCATTTCGTACTATGCACAAGCCTCCTTGATGTCTATGTCCACTCCCATGATATCCATACAATCTCCGGTTTCGCCAACACCGCCCGCCCCGCCGCTCGAATCATCTAGCGGGGGGAACAATATGTCTGGTCGGATTTGGGACGAGATTCCTCTCAAACAAAACATAAGCGACGATGAGTTGTTGTACAAAGCTTCGATGGTTCCGGTGCAAGTGTCCAAAGAGAGTGCTCCTAAAGTGGCTTTTATGTTCCTGGTTCATGGACGGATCCCGTTTGCTACGTTGTGGGAGTGGTTTTTCAAAGGCCATGAAGGGTTTTACAGTATTTATGTGCACCCTAGTCCGAATCACAAGGATTCCTGGCCACAGCATTCTGTTTTCTTCGGAAGAAGAATTTTCAGCCGGGTAACTACTAATTAATTGGCTTTTTACCTTCTAAAAAAACAAAATTAATTAGCTTTTCTTACCTCTTTAATTGCTTATCTCCTCCTTAATTCTGAATCGCATAATAATAATTTTTTTCTATGCTCTCTGGTTTGATGCAAATCTTTGGGATCTAGAAGTATATGTTTTACATTATATACACACATGTACTTTATCTTTTAAAGTTTGTTTAAAAAAAGATTTAACTATGATATTAATAGTACGTGGGTCCGAGGCTTAATGAGGATGACTCTCCTATATATCTTTTATTGGTATATGTTGAATTCGTTGCCCATATCAGTATGTATTACAATAACTTCATAAAGTTTGCTTATATATCGTCATTTAGCTAGTATTGTTTTTTTTGTTCCATTGTTTTTTCATAAGTAAATTTTTACACCACAGTAATATTTGAACCCTAGATCTATTTAAAATCACACTAGTATTTGAACCCTAGATCTATTTGAAATCATACATATATTCCTTATACCACAATGTTAAACGCCTTTTGTTTTGGTCCATTGTTTTGTTGGGGTACGTTATTTTAGGTTTGTCATCATAAAAGATAATCTAGATATTTCTCTCATAAAATGACCCCATTTTGTTGGTTTGTTGTATTGTAATTCGGCCTTCTATTGTTTCTATTAGTTTTCGCGTTTTGAACAAAGTGTTTGGTCTCAATTTACATCTGTAACTTTTATTAAGTCTGCATACAGATTCTACCTTAAAAAACTACATGGAGATAATAATTTTAGAGTCAATATATAAAATGATGTTGATCACATAACCACAAGAGTATTTGAATCTACTATGGAGCACCCATCGAAAGAGGAAAAAAATAACGTGCCACGAAATTAATTGCTAATAATGGCATACAATTTTGAAAAAAAAAATTAAATAGTGTAGAATCTATATTGACACTTAATAAATTGAGAACTATGAACATAGCAAGTTGTATTGACTATCAGTCAAATTTCCCTACATGTGATCCACCCTATACGTAATCGGTGATCTATCGGAGATACAATTTGAACCCACAAATTATGGTAGTTCCAAGCTTCTAATCGACGAAATATAATGCTCCTTTTCACGTCTTCATTAAAAAAAAATAATAATTAATTTTTTTATATTAATTATGGGTTCCATATGATTGACTCGGCCTTTTATTAAAATCTTTTGATTATGGTTATGATTAATCCACAGCGTGTGATCTGGGGAACTTCCACAATGGCCGATGCAGAAAGACGCCTCCTAGCACGTGCCCTCCTTGACCCATCTAACCAAAGATTTGTACTCCTCTCCGAATCCTGCGTGCCATTGTTCGACTTCGAGACGGTCTATGACTATCTGATTAATTCGGAGTTGAGCATGGTCCAGTCGTACGACGCCCCGGGAAAGGATTCGCGGGACAGGTACAACCGGAGCATGTCACCTCTGATAAACCTTCCCGATTGGCGAAAAGGGTCGCAATGGTTCGAGGCGCGCCGCGACCTGGCCATCCACATTGTCTCGGACCAAAAGTACTTCAGAGTGTTCCAACTATATTGCCACCCCCGGTGTTACGTCGACGAGCATTACATCCCAACATTTTGCAACATAATGTTTCCTGATTTGATATCGAACAGGAGCGTGACGTACGTTGATTGGTCGAGACGGGCCCCTCATCCGGCGAAATTTGGACCGGAAAATGTCACGGCGGAGTTCCTGAACGGAATCCGACATGGGTCGGAGTGTGTCTACAATGGACACAACACGTCGATGTGCTTCCTCTTTGCAAGAAAGTTCGCAACAAATACATTGGGGACTTTGCGGCGATTTGCTCCTACACTGCTGGGTTATGGTCCTAATTAGGCCTAATTGACATTTAAATATGTTTCGATTTTATGTAATAATATTGGTTTTAAATGTGTGACCTACATTGATAACGATTGAATTCAAGAGTTGAATTTGAGCTTCTTATTCTCTGTATTTTCTCGATCAAGATATAGTTGAAAGAAGATGAAAATACTTCTACAAACAAGCATTTTTTTTATCGATGGTAATGAAATTGTTTTAACTTAATTAAATATTTTAAATTCAAACTATTAGAAACTCAATAGTTTTAAATATTTGATGAATTTTTTTACCCATTTCAAATATTTTATTCAATTTGAATATAAATTAGTTAGCTTAATCACTTGTCTGAAAGAAGAAGATAAATATGCACATTTTATTTGATGGTTAGAGGCCACTCATTCTCTTGTTAATAGTATATATATATATATATATATATATAATATTGACGTAACTTGTCAAAACTCGATTAAATTTTTATTAATTATTCAGAAAATTCAGATTTACTGTTTCTTTTCAAATCAGCCCCAAAGTGAATTTTTAAAACCCCAATTTTTTTCTTCCAAAAAATACATTACATGAGCTTAAGAAGCTTCCCCACCTATACGTACCCTATCACAAGAGCAACAAGCAGATGATCAAAAGCGGTACCGTCAAGATCCCGGGATTAGGCTAAAAGACTAATTTAAAATTCAAAAAAAAGAGTGCCCAACGCGTGCGTCACTATCACGGCAGGCCAAAGGGAGAAGCAAACTGTACTTAGTGTCTCATATATTCTATTCAACCGCTCTTCTTGCAATTATTTTTTTTTTGGTGATAACTTCTTGCAATTATTGAATGAGACAGAGGAGCATTACATGTTCGTTAGAAGAGAAACATCAGACTGCGTGGACAGTTTAGGTTCGTCCAGGAGAGGATCGATAGCGAGAGGGACACAGCCCCTCCATTGATTTTTTTGGCAAATCTCGGAAACATGACGATCTGAATTGACGTGACATGTTAAGTGGTTGGATAGAAAAAATTTCATGTAACTAAAATGTTAAACTTCAGTCAATATTTTGATATGAGTGTAAATTGTATATAATTAAGGTCAAAATAACTCAATAGTGAGTTTTTTTTTTCTAAAGTATATTTTGCAACCACATGGTTTAGTGCTTTGATATCTCACTAATTTGTTGTGAATTGCATCACTAACCTCACTTTATTTGCTATGGACAATATAGAGCTCCTCCCAGTCTTAATTTAAAATCCAATGCTACTTAGTTTGTCTCATTTTCTATCTAACTAATAAATAAAGTGACATCTCAAATGGATAAAATAAATGACCTAATCTTACACACATGATAAATTAATGGTAAACATAACATACAAAACAGTTCAAATAATTAGAATTAGTAAATGTGATATTATTTTTAATGAGATATAATATTTATCGCAAGAACATTTGAAATCACAAAATAGTAATACATATATCAATATATGTTTCCCAAAAAATATTTGGCATAATGCAATATTATAAAACATAAAACGATTTGATGTAGATCCAAGTGTGGGAGATTCCCCCCATTAAACAAATAGAGATATTGTCCCTTGCCACCTCACTCTTGCCAACTCTTAGAGCCCAACAGATGTGTTTTTTCCTGAAACAGGCCCACAGATACGTGCCACTTCCACCTCTTCACAAACAGTCAAACACTTGTCTGTCCTAACCCACGTTCCATTACAAACACCGTCTTCGAGCGACCGGTCGGCGGCGGCAGCGGCAGCGGTCAGTACCCTACAAAGACCATCTCCCTCCCGGAGGAGGCAAAAGGGTTTTCAAAGGGAGGAGCTTTGTATTGTATTCCAATGGAGGAGACCCTGGGGATGTTCTTACAAGAGACCACCTTCTACAACGACATCGTCCTCTCCCACCTGCTTCCGTCGTCTCTGTGGGCCCCACTCAACCACTTCCTCCAGACTTGGCTCAGGAACTACGTGGCCGGGACCCTGCTCTACTTCGTCTCCGGCTTCCTCTGGTGCTTCTACATTTACTACCTCAAGCGCAATGTGTATCTCCCCAAAGGTACGTACAAAAAGGTGGCTTCTTTTTATCTTTTCCTGTTTAAAGGTCGACCCTTTTCGAGGTTTATTGGGACACGATGGGTTTCGTCTTTTTCTTTTGACAATTGTAATGTGATCAGAGTTATTTGGGAACTGGGTTTGGCTTGCATTTAGTTCAAATGAAGTATTAAAGGTAGAGCCTTTCAATTTTTGGATGATAGGGGGGCTGTTTGACCAGTTACGAATTGTATGCTGTGATTGATGATAAATGGATATCATACAAATGTTTCGGATCTGGAGGTCAGTTCATGATTTGTAATAGTGTGGTAGGGGATCTTATTATAATATCCTCTTTTAAAGAGAATGTTCTCCAGTGCTCGTTAACCGAGCTTGCATGTCTGGGAATCAACATCGAAGGGCTTTTAGTGGCTTTCTAAATCTCAAGGTTGAAGTGAATGAGGTTGTTGTTTGTTGTTCGTCTTTACTCTTTAACAAGAAGTTGAAAGTTCGGTTTGGCATGATTTTGCCCATTGTGACATGTTTCTTTGTTACATTGAACATCATTGTTGCAGATGCCATCCCTTCAAATAAATCTATGCTCTTGCAAATTTATGTTGCAATGAAAGCTATGCCGTGGTACACATTGCTTCCAACCGTCTCAGAACACATGATTGAAAATGGCTGGACTAAGTGCTATGCTAGAATATCGGACGTGGGTTGGTTCGCCTATATTCTATACCTCGCCATTTACCTGGTAATCGTGGAGTTTGGCATTTACTGGATGCACAGAGAGTTGCATGATATAAAACCTCTATACAAGTATCTTCATGCTACTCATCATATCTACAATAAGCAGAATACACTTTCACCATTTGCTGGTAAGTTTTCATGACATTTTGTTTGATCTTTTCCGTTCTCACCTCTCGGATCATTTTCTGAATGTTGTCACTCAAAGCCACAAAATAGATAGACCTTCTCCCCCATTTTCTTCAATAAGTTTTGTCCTTGAGGAAACGCTAATCGATGGCATCCTTAAAATATAACTTGAACATTACCAAAAGTGTTGGAATACGCCAAATGTGGATATTGAATAAACTATTGGCGTTGTAAGAAAACATGACCAAAAGTTGCAATCAAACTAGCTCATCTTCTCTGTTGGGTTGTGAACTGAATGTTTTCTGGTTCTTGGGGCAGGCACATTGGTGCTGACATTATAGCTTAGTCTTTTTGGTGAATGTTATAACTCTCTTGTATATAAAACAGTTGGATCGGAAATGGTTTGTTTCAGGTTTGGCATTTCATCCAGTTGATGGGATTCTGCAAGCAGTACCACATGTTATAGCTCTGTTCGTTGTTCCAACACACTTCAGGTCTCACATAGCACTTTTATTCATTGAAGCCATATGGACAGCCAACATCCACGATTGCATCCACGCCAAGATATGGCCTGTTATGGGTGCAGGCTACCACACCATCCATCACACGACTTACCGGCACAATTATGGTCATTATACGATTTGGATGGACTGGATGTTGGGAACCCTTCGGGACCCTGAAGATGATGCATCCGGGAAGGACAACTGATGCTTACTTGGCTGTCAATTTTCTTCAGTCCATTTGCCTCTGGAAAAGTCTGCGTACTAATTTATGATCTTTGCATGCAAATCCTGTGTGCCCTTGGTTCTCCGGGCTGCTGCTCTTTTGCAAGCAGCTCGTTTTATGAGGCAAATATTGTGCTTGTGTAATTGGTCTTCGGTGTATCTAGCCAGATATTGGAACTGTCGTGTAGGATATCGGGAATATACTGATGTTATGCAGTTTTTTCAACTCCAGTGAAATTTGTTTTTAACTTGGCCACATGTTTATTATCAACAAGGATCATTGCAGAATCTTGCTTCACTTGCATCCTTGTGTTTAATGCCATCTTGTCCAAGTTCCGGCTGCTACTTGACCAGAACTTGTTTCGTTTTTCCATGATTTCGGATCAGATTCTTCCAGTTTGGTGGTATCTTAAAGATGAGATTTCTGGTTAGCTTCTCTGCTTGTTCATCTGAATTTATCAGAAAAGATATTTTGGCTGAGATTGTTAACCAAAGACTGAGATCTATGGAGACCAATGCAAATTAGAGAAGCAAATATTGTAGCCACTGGTCTTGAGAACAATTAATGTATAGATTCTGGCGATTCGATTCTGGTTAAAAATAATATGGTAGCTAATGGAAACACCACACAGCCAAACAGAAACGAATATAAACTTAGAAATGGACCTTATGGTGACACAAAAGAGCAGCTGCATAAAGAACGAACATAATAAGGAGCAATGATATGATGTTTTAAATGCCTGAAGAGATTACATTTGAACCAAACGAGAATATAAAACTTAAGAGAGTATAGTTCATTAAACCAGAGAAATATGGTCCAAGAAAATCAAACAAAAATTTCAAAAGAATATCTTACAAGTAACAAAAAAAATGATTTTCAAAATTTAAGAGTAAAAAATAGAACATCTTGATTATATATATAAAAAAAGGTTTAGACTAGTAGAACTTAGTTTCGCTCCCCTTGCTTATGTCGTTTTATTTCTACGTTGTTGTTTTCTTTAGTGCTATCAACTAACTCTTAATTCTTTGGCCATGCTGCAGAAGAAAGTATTTTAGTTGGTGCCTAGTATGTACTTAAATATTCTAGCTAGGTTAGTTTTGCTCCACTTGTTTATGTTGTTTCAATTTCTAGGTTGATATTTTTTCTAGTGCTATCAATTTACTCTTTACTGGCCATGTTGCAGAAAAAAAGTATTTGAGTTAGTGTCTATTTTCACGGGTACTTCCTTATTCTTCTTAGATTAGTTTCATTCTGTTTACTATTGTTGGTTGGATGTTCTATGTTATTGTTTCTACTGAGAATCTCACATTGCTTAAGACAACATTGCAAGACAAATTTATAATTATGAAAAATTTACTTATGTATTATCTTAAGGTTTATATAAAAATTATAACAATTTTCTCTAATACTATCTATTTATTCTTTATTAGTTGATCTTGTGTTAAATTTTGAACTATTTTTAAAAAATGATGGGTAATCTACTACGATGAAAAACCCCTCCCACTTTATGGCATTAGCCTTTTGTTGGTTTCTTGTTCCTGTTGGTGTGGTTTTAAGCAAAATTGACTCAAAAGAGTTGATCATTTGGAAGGAATTCAGAAGTGGCTAAGAGAACTCTAATCTTTTAAAGTGGTCGGATAATGATGACTTATGTAATAAGATCAATATATTGGAGTGGGTTCAATGTTACCATGGTATGGTCATTCAGATTGCAGAATCCAAATTATTTTTTTATTTGACAATCAAATATTTTTATTTGATTTTTAAGAAGTGAAATCTGTACTTTAGTATAATAAAAACAAAAAATTTCATCATAATTTATTACATTTGAAAATTTTCAAAAATAGAGAACATAAGTACTTCAAAAATAAAAATACAATTTAATTGCCAAACTTAATAGATACAATTATATAATTTATTTTAGTATTGCACACATTGTATAATTATATCTATTAGGTTTTTCAATTAAATTAAATTTTTATTGTTTTCTTTATTTTTTGAAGTACTTACGTTCTCTAATTTCAAATGTAATAAATTATGGTGAAATTTTTTGTTTTTATTATACTAAGATACAAATTTCACTTTTTAAAAAATAAATAAAAGTATTTGGTTCTCAAATGAAAAAATCTTTCATTTATTTTTTATGTACTATTCTAGTAATTTCTAATGCATAATTTAATTTTTTTTCTACGTGTACAACAATTCGTGGAGTTTCAAAGTTGAAAAATATTACTTTATTCAAGTATTATATTTGATTAAGTAATTTTATTATAATAAGATAATAATCACAATAATTATTTGAAAACTATTAAGAAGATAAATAATTGTGTAATGTCATATTTTTCATTTATAGAGGTTTCAATGTGATGTTTGTCATTTATAAGACTTGAGACTTAAAGAAAATTCATACTATTATTATATCTAACGAAAATTTGGACCATGTGGGAGTTTGAAAGGCACTTTCATAATTTCATTGTCATCCTTATAAAAAATCATTTTACATAAAAAAGGCCAGAAGGGAAACATTTTAAAATTACAAAAGTTATAGATATTCTAATTTTACCAGCTAAAAGAGGATGCCCTTATATTCTATATTCTAAATTTTCTAAAATTATATTGATAAAATATAAGATAAACATTATTTTAGAGAGTTTATCATATAAGAGAAGTTAAATTTTTTTTTATCAAAATTATGAATAACAAAGCATAAAAATAAAAATTATTTTGTGATAGATTAAAATTACCTACATCTCTACTTATTACTTCATTCAAATATTATATTTGATTAAGTTATTTTGTTACAACAAGATAATAATCACAATAATTATTTAAAGATCATTAAGAAGATAAATAATTGTGTAATGTAATATTTGTCATTTACAAAGTTTTTAATGTTATGTTTGTCATTTATAAGACATGAGCGTGAAAGAAAATTTGTACTATTATTAGATCTAACAGAAACTTGAACCATGTGGGAGTTAGAAAGGCAATTTCATAATTCTATTTACATGCTTATAAAAAATCAATTTACATAAAAAAGGTCGAGGGAAAATATTTTAATATTAAAAAGTTGGGATATTTTAATTTTAGCTGCTAAAGGAGGATGACCTTATATTCTAAATTCCCCTTTTATTTGGATCTTCTCCTTCCATCTCGACTTATTACTTATTGTTCAAAAAAAATCTCGACTTATTACTTCATTCAAATATTATATTTGATTGAGTTATTTTCTTACAATAAGATAATAATCACAAAAATTATTTGAAGACTATTAAGAAGATAACAATTGAATATTTAACTCCTCAAGGGTACTCACATATTATAGTTAGGTTAGTTTTGCTCCACTTGCTTATGTTGTTTTAATTTCTAGGTTGTTATTTTCTCTAGAGCTATCAATTTATTCTTTACTCTTTGGCCATGTTGTAGAAAAAATTATTTGAGTTAGTGTCTATTCTCATGAGTACTTCCTTATTCTTGTTAGATTAATTTCACTCTCTTTGCGATTATTGTTTGGATATTCTATGTTATTGTTTCTATTGAGAATCTCACATTGCTTAAGACAATAATGTGAAGCAAATTTATAAATATAAAAATATTTACCTATATATTGTCTTAAGGTTTTAAGGTTTATATAAAAATTCTAACAATTTTATCTAGTATTGTCTCTTTATTAGTTGATCCTGTGTTGAATTTTGAACTATTTTAAAAAATGATAGGTAATTTACTACGGTGAAGAACACTTCCCAATTTATGGCATTAGCCCTTTGTTGGTTTATTGTTGCAGTTAGTGTGTTTTTAAGCAAAATTGACTCTAATGAGTTGATTATTCTGAAGCAATTCGGAAATGGCCTAGAGGACCCTAATCTTTTAAAGTGGTCGGATAAAGATGACCTACTCAATGAGACAAATATATTGGAGTGGGTTCAATGTTACCATGGTAGGGTCATTCAGATTAAGGTTTGGCGAATGGGACTAACTGGCTCCCACCTAACCTTAATAAACTCACTAGGCTTAAAATTATTGATATGCACAACAACAAATTCTCCGGAGCATTGCCATCTTTCAGTGGTTTATCTGATCTTTATATTGTGCCTTTTGATCACAATAATTTCAACTCAATCCTCGAATTTGATGGCCTATTGAATTTGCATATCTTATTGTTGGACTATAATAAGTTTAACACAATTACTGGCTGGATGTTGACGAAGGGCTTGGAGGATTCTCGTTACTTGACGACATTGTCTTGTAGAAGCTGCTATTTGGTATGGCCTCTACCAGGTTTCATTGGGAGTTTATTCTGGCTAAAAGTGTTGTGACTTTCTCAAAATAATGTAAATGACAAGATTCCTACTGACTGGACTAACTTACCATTATTGGAAGAATTGGATCTCCCATACAACGACATTTCTCCACTTATACCAAAATTTGGTGGCATGGTACATCTATACACCAAAGGGAATCGATTGGTGAAATCTCCTAGCAATGACATACACGAATTTGTGAATTGTGATGTAACAATCAAGAATACTTTCAACACGCTAAAAGTTGCTACTATAATATCTTCTTGTGCAAGTATAGTACTTGCTATTATTATTATCGCTCTATGCATTTATTGATATTAAATTAATATTTATAGATGTTCTTTGGATAAATTATATATCAAAAATAAATATTTAAATTTATGTGATCTTTTATTATTTTTAAGATAAATTAAATTTATAATAGTTATCTGATAATATTTATATAAAATAAAATTTCAGTCCAACCAAACATTTAATAATTTTGGGTCAGTCTCTAGCTTAGTTTTAAAAATAATGTGTATTACTCGCTCAGTTTTAATAATATTTATAATAATAAACAAAACATTTATAATAGTAAACAATGTTACTATTATAATAGTAAAAATGATATAATAGTAAACAAAACATTTATAATATTACTATTATAATAGTAAACAAAACATCTATAATATTACTATTATAAGAGTAAACAAAACATCTATAATATTACTATTATAAGAGTAAACAAAAACATCTATAATATTACTATAATATAATGTTACTCTATGACAGTTCTTCTATATTAATTCACTTGATGATTTGGTATAAAACCACCAATCCGTATATAACTATTGGATTTGCATAATAATTCAGCACTACATGATTTAAGATGTTCATTTAAGGAAATACAATAAGGACAAACTTGATTTGTAGTTACATTTTTTATTATTTCATAAACAATGTAAGTCATTACAAGGTGACAAAATAAACTCCATAATTAAGGATGAAAAATTAATTTTTAGTAAATAGAAAAACATAATTGAGAAAAGGAACTAAAATTAAAAAAAATTAAGTTTTCATCCTTAAACTCCATGACTTGTTGTACAAGTAGAAAAAATTAAATTATTTTTTCATTTGAGAATCAAATACTTTTATTTGATTTTTAAAAAGGGAAATGTATTTTAGTATAATAAAAACAATAAATTTCATCATAATTTATTACATTTTAAAATTTTAAAAAATAGAGAACATAAGTACTTCAAAAATATAAAGAAAAAGAAATAAAACTTAATATATAGAATTATATAATGTGTGCAATTGGAGGGAAAAAATATAAAAAATAATATTAAAGGTCTAATCAACTTGGATTAGTGGATTTCAACTAACAATATGTTTTTCCTTCTAAAATTGATTTTTATTTGGTGTGTAGTAGCCTAATATGACATGAAACCATTGAAAACAAAAATCATGAAACTAGAATGAATGGATTCCACCAAAATATTAACTCCTACACTGATCCTTCAAAAAATAGACAGTAGTCTTGCCAAAGATATAGTCTTCCAGACTGCTCATCGACATAAACTCGTAGATCAATAATAATTCTTCTCCAGAGCTACAATATCTAATCAACGTTACTAGATTCTCGTGTTGTAAATGGTCATCATTAAGACTTCCATGTTAAATTCTTGGGATCCTTGGCAGCCATCATGATTAAGTTGCTTGCATTCGCTTATGATATTATCGTTGCTAAAATTTTGGCATGCAATTGCAAGGTTTGATAGAGTAAATGTATGTGCCGGATCCATTGATTTTGGTACCCTTGCTCCTATTTATATTCACAGCCGAAAAATCAAGTTCATGTTTAAAACAAATATTTAAAACAATAGTGTTATAATAATTGAAATAAATTGTGATCAAATTTCAAAAAAATCTTTATCACCTTTCAAAATTCTGCCCAACTCACACTTAAATTGATTTGTCTAAAAAAATTCATGTATTGGGCGGTATAGAAAAAAAAATACAAATGAAATTCAAACAGACTATAAAAATTGGTCAGCAACAAACAAAAACAACCACTAAATTCAAAGCGAAGAAAACACAGCAAATTAACATTTCAACGATTTAGTATCCCAAAATAGTCATCATATGGATGTGATTCATTGTTTTAAACAGAATTCCAACTTTGACTTTTTATATTAAATGCCAACTTACTTTCTTCCAATGGAGTCCAAAGAGCAGACCAACAAACTGAGAATTAACACAATTTATAATTATCCAATGCCGAACGTTTGATAAATTTCCATCATTGGACTCAACAAACGGCCATTACATGCATGGTGCTTGCACTCGACAGATGCTAACTCTTAATGAAAAAAGTAAATCAGATTAGGAGGACAAATGCAAAAGATTACAGATTTGAATAACATATAATTGGGATGAACTGCACAATAGGTCGAATTTAAAGCAACCATTAAACATAACCACAACCACCCACTTTCCAACCTTAACATAGGAAGGTCAATCCGTCCCAGAATCCAAATGCGAATTACAGTTGAGCACAAATGAATTGGAAATGACAGGTGCAATATTGGTGCGCACCCATTACAAACACATAATAGACTCACGAACAATTTGCCTCATAACATCATCTCATCCTCGCCAAAAGGCTCTCCGATGCCACACATTCATTGAATACTAGCAACTAACGTCGATCTTAACTTTATAAATCCAACAGAAATAGACTCAGTTTATTATTATTAAACTTAATAATAAGCACTCCTCCAAATTCAACTCAGTCCTATCAACTCAGTTTGGTGAAACAATCGGTCAACGTTTTGGGAATTGTAGCTCAGGGAGTGTAATTGATATGTCCAACCACCTCCCCAAGTGGGGAGCGTGATGGATAATGCTCGCCGTTTATTTCTGCTTTAGATTTTCTTCATGTCACTGCTCACCAACCAGTTGCTTTTTCTCACTGTAAAGTTGAAAATTGGAAGGAATTGCTTATTGTATTGATCAATTGAGTGATGGATACACGAATGTATACACCTAGTTAGTGATTAAGAGATAATCTAGTTGCCAATTGTGGATGTAGCCGTTGGCATCAGTATGTTTTTTAGGTAGGAGTATATTTGTCATTTTTCGTGACCTCTCATCAGAGAAATACGCGGATTCATGCGTCAGGGACCAAAAGATATAATTTTGCTATACTAAGAAGCTAATTTTTTAATCGATTTGTGAATTACAGGAGGACCAACGTTAAATATACCAAACTAGAGGGGACTAAATGTAATTTACCTTTTTATTATTGTATAATAAATCAACCCTTAATAACAAGCTTTTTAGAAGAAAAAAAATATCGGTTGAGATCCATTAATTCAAGTTGACAGATACCTTACTTAAAAATTAGCGAGAGATGACAAAGTTTAAAAACTTTTGTAGTAGAATTAAACATATAAACTCGTTGTTCGAGGTGGTGCTCTTGATTGCCGAAGGCCCAACGTCTCAGTTAAGGTCCACTGGCCATATTTCTCATGTTCGTTTCACTAAGGGACAAATTCCATATATTAAATTTTTCAAAAGTAAATTTGTACGCACCATAACTTTTATATTGATTTTTTACAAATGTCTTTTGTCTTGAACAGTCTTAAGTGCAGCAGTACGTGCGAGTTTGATCAAGATCTAGTTGTTCGATCCGATCGCCCTAGATAATTACCGGTTCAACCTGCAGGTGGATCGCAGACCAGCAAACGTTCTTTGAATCACACTTTGCTCAATGCTGTTCGAGACTGAACTCTGTGTTTAATACAAATTGAACTCTGTATTTATAGTCAAAATTATTTTTTTCACAAAACATTGACGCCTAATTCTAAATTGAGTTAAAGCATCTCCTTATTGGGTGGTTACCACCAAGATTAGCGAAATTGGTGGCTGATTTTAAGGTTTATTGTTAGCGGAAGAACAGAAGCAACACTAAGCACGAGAATTACGATATATACTCTTTACAAGTTGCTTGGAAGTCAAGAAACAAATGCCAACTCGGCCAAGTTAGGGCATGAATCACTATACGAAGTCAAATAAAAAAAAGCCCTGAAAAGGAAAATATAAAATAAATATTCTCATACAGAACTTATTAGGGCTTATTAAAATTCGTACGTACATATCCTTGAAGGGAAGCTATATATTACTACGTTGGAACTCTTGCAAACCTAAAAAGCTCTTCACTGCAACAATTTCGGCTGCAGTTAAAATGGAAGAAAATTCCAATGACATGGACGCCTCTCTTCGATCCTCGAACGACGAGGCGTTGCCGGAAGATAAGTGCAGTCCCGGAGTGGAGCCTTTTGTAGAAAACGAGGATATGCTACCGGAAAACGCTGAGAGCTGCTGCGATCAGTCGGATGGCGACGACTGCACCCAAGAAGATGGTTGCGACGACTCTCAGTCGCACCAGTTGGAAGAGGATGAAGAATATCCTGAGCCGAAAGATGAGTTCAAGAGGACGTATGGTAGTTACGGGCTGTCATTGATCGGCAAGGAACACCTGGAGCATGGTGACCAGGTAATTATGCCTGCATCGACCTGTCGATACTTATGTGGAATATCCCATGTTGTTTGAAGTCCGAAACGAAGCCTGTGGACGCGTGTTCGCATTGCGGGATGTCTGAGTTCACTGCAGAGGAGAGTCTGGTGCATCTGCCTAATTGGATGATGAATAACTTGCAGTTGCAAGAGGGTGACTATGTCACTCTAAAATATAGCAGTCTTGAAAAAGGAACCTACGTAAAGCTGCAGCCTCATTCCAAGGACTTTTTGCGGCTCAACAATCCGAAAGCGGCACTCGAGGAGACATTGAGTGCCAATTTCTTCTGCCTCACCCCTGGCGATACAATCAAAATCAACCGCAACAACAAGGGCTTCTACATCAATGTATTGGAGATCAAGCCATCTGATGGTATCTGCATTATCGACACTGACTGCCAGGTCGAGTTTGCTGCTCCGCTAGATTTTGTCGAGCCTGCAAAACCAAATGAGCCAGAAGCAGCAACAGGCAACAGAGTGCAAGACTTTGTGCCATTCACAGGCCAAGCTAAGCGTCTTGACGGAAAACCTTCAACTGAACCTGGAAAAATGCAACCATGAAGACATAACTAAATGTTCCTTCATCATTATTCTCTGTTACTCTTTCTTCTTCTTTTTTTCCTAAATAGTTTGTTGCTCAAAAGTACCAAGATTTGACGTTGTTTATTCAATCCTAGCTTAAAATAGCAAAATCTTAAGCTATCAGTAACTTCTTATAGTTGTATCAGGTCACAAATTAGATAACTGCCAAGTGCCAACAACAGAACATCAAGTAGATCAATGCAGGACATCACTGATACCGAGCCTAGATCGCAGGACCAGACCTGCAATTATTTCTCGTTTGCTGCAGATGAACCGATTGTAATTCTCGTCCTAGATCGTCCTAGATGAGAATTACTGCCAACGGTTTTCCCGAACATGCAACCATTCTTTCTCCTCGTAGATGAGAAAACCTATTCCGGACAATATGGTTATCGGTGAAGCACGCAGAACGAATTGAGGCACTTCATGCCTTGATTGCAGATGTAGTGTGAACAGTGACATGTTAACAACCTGGCTATCTAGTAGGGTGCAACTGTAGATAAAACTCCGTAAAGTCCAACCGGAAAAATAGGAAATTTTAGATCAATATGTTGCTATACGGGCAACGGAGACAAAAAAAAAAAATACCTGCAAGGAGTGTTGCGCATTCTTTAGCAACAATATCAAGATATCGCCCCATATTTTTGAAGGACTTCTCCAGCGAGTAGAGTTACCACCTTGGTGCTATAATTGATCCAAGATCCGGGCTTCGGAGGCTTGTTAGTCATTCGCCTCCCTGATTTAGCTTTGTCTTTAGAGGGTGCAGAGGATGCCATGATTTTGCAGAAATGTAAGAGATTGTAGTTTCAATATATCAAAAAACCAGGTAAGTCATCTAAAGAAATCATTTCGAGTTGGCACGGATAGTCGTAGTCGTTTACGGAGGCTACCACACCATCCATCACACGACTTACCGGTACAATTATTGTCATTATACGATTTGGATGGACTGGATGTTGAGAACCCTTCGGGACCCTGAAGATGATGCATCCGGGAAGGACAACTGATGCTTACTTGGCTGTCAATTTTCTTCAGTCCATTTGCCTCTGGAAAAGTCTGCGTCTGTGCGCCCTTGTTCTTCGGGCTGCTGCTCTTTAGCAAGGAACTCGTTTTATGAGACAAATATTGTGCTTGTGTAATTGGTCTTCGGTGTATCTAGCCAGATGTTGCAACTATCGTGTAGGATATCGGGAATATACTGATGTTATGCAGTTTTCTTAAACTCCAGTGAAATTTGTTTTTAACTTGGCCACATGTTTATTATCAACAAGGATCATTGCAGAATCTTGCTTCACTTGCATCCTTGTCTTTAATGCCATCTTGTCCAAGTTCCGGCTGCTCTTTGACCGGAACTTGTTTCGTTTTTCATGATTTCGGACCAGATTCTTCCAGTTTGGTGGTACATTAAAGATGAGATTTCTGGTTAGCTTCTCTGCTTGTTCATCTGAATTTATCAGAAAAGATATCGTGGCTGAGATTGTTAACCAAAGACTCGGATCTGTGGAGACCAATGCAAATTAGAGAAGCAAATATTGTAGCCATTGGTCTTGAGAACAATTAATGTATAGTGTGAAAATAGATAGGATAGGTGTAATCTGCTGCACTTGTTTATTCATCTCATGAAGAGGTATAAATAGGCTTAGATTAGAAGAGAAATGAGGGAGAAGGGAAGTTGCTGACTCAGCAGCAACAGCAAGCCGTTGCAAATATGCAACGGCTCTTTTCATCCTAGGACACCTAAACTAATCTACTTTAATCATAAAGCATGGGTTCTAACTAAAGTAATACAGCATGGGTCTTTACATATGAATAAACTAAGAACTCCTAAAGTACTAACTAGAGAGAGCACATGCTGCATAGGAATGAACATCATGGCTGAACATTAGATTATTCAACACTCCCCCTCAAGTTGGGCTTGTGCAAATTGAGCAATACCAACTTGCTGGATAATGTTCAGCTCTGAATTGTTGGCCATGAGCTCCTCCACGTCCACTGAGCATCATATGATTCTGTCCCTGAAGAAGCACCAGCTCAGGATTCTCGATAAGCTGATTTGAAGCTGGTGACTTCATCATGTCTTTGTGCATCTTCTCAATCTGATTTCTGAGTAAAAAACTCATCTGAAGTTGTTATTGATCATCTGAAGTTGTTGTTGATCATCTTTCCTAGTTGAAGTAGCACTTGCTGGACAATCATCTCCATAGTAGAGTTGTTCTCAGCAGGCTTTGCTTCTTCCTCATCCTCGTAGTCAACTTTCTCATCAGCTGTAGCATCTTGGTACTGCTGATACTCAGAGACCAGATCGTTCATGTTGCTTTCCTCTTGAAGAGTTGCCGATAAATGTGGAAGCCATCTTGAAGAGTTGGCGGGATGTCACACATGGTGGACTTAACATTCAACATCTGCTCATCAACTTCCTTGGTGCTCATCTTGTCACGGAACATGGCAGATGCAGTCAAGTAGCAACCATGGCAGCTTGTTCACCAAAGACCACTCATGAGACACCTTCTGTGGTTCTCCTTCTCCTCCTCCTTCTGTGGTTCTTCTTCTCCTCCTCCTTCTTCTTCTTATCCTTCTTCTTCTTCTCCTTCTTCTTCTTCTTCTCCTTTTTTTCCTTCTTCTTCTCCTTCTGCTTCTCCTTCTTCTTCTCCTTCTGCTTCTCCTTCTTCTTCTTTTTTTTTTCTTTTTTTTCTTTTCTCCTTCTCCTCAGAGGGAGCTTCTGCTCCATATGAACAGCTGCAGCAGCAGCTTCTTGTAATGTAGATAAAGTCAATACACACATCATTCAACACTCCCCCTCAAGTTGGACTTCTACAAATTGAACAATCCCAACTTGCTGGGCAAGTATCAAAACTGATTGTGTGTAAAGCTTTTAGTAAAAAATGTCGAACTTGTTGGACATAATCACAACAGAGGTTTGATCTTCAGCAGCTTTGGATATTTGGGTAATCATGACTTGCCTTCTTGTTTCTTCTTGCTGGATCACGTCCTCAAACAAGAAAGATCAGCAGAGGTCTGATTTTTGTCAATGAGGTTTACAAACTCAGGTTGGAATGACACAAGCAGATCAAAGATCTTGTCTTGTTCCCATCTCTCCTGAGTTGTAACCAAATCAGAAGTGGGAGGCCTGTAAATTTCAGGCTCAACCTCGATCTTCTTCTTTTTTCTTTCTTCCTTCTCCTTCTCCTCAGAGGGAGCATTCTTCAGCAGCCTTGATCTTCAAACTTGCTAGACAATTGTGTTCACAGCAGAGGTTTGATCTTCAAAGCTCTGATAACAGATGGCTGTTTTTTCAGCTCTTGAACCTTGATAGGTTTTTTTTTTCCAGCCTCATGACCAACTGATCATTGGCTTTCCACACGAAGAACTTCTCACTCTCTTTGGTGCAAGAATTCTGCCCAGAAATGAAGCCAAGAATACTCTTGGTATTCAAGGTCATTCTGGCAGCAGATAATTCTGCCCATTTAGTGGAGTGGTTAGTGAACTTTTGATGGGTTTTTTTGTGTGTCACTCCTTGAAGGAGATGATCTTTGGTGTCACTCCTTGAAGGAGATGATCTTTGAGTTGCAGCAGATTGCGAGGATGGTTTTTTTCAACCATATTTGGATCTTAAGGAGGCTCTGATACCATGTGAAAATAGATAGGATAGGTGTAATATGCTGCACTATTTATTCATCTCATTTAAGAGGTATAAATAGGCTTAGCTTACAAGAGAAGTGAGGAGGAAGAAGATAACCGTTGCACAGAAGCAACGGCTCCTTACACCTAAGAGACAAACTAGGGAATATAAACTATCTACTTTAACCATAAAACATGGGTTCTAATATAATTAAACTAGGTAAAGCCTAAAGCACTAACTAGGATAAAACAACATCAACACACTAACTAATAAACTAACTCACCACTCATAAATTATTCAACATATAGATTCTGGCGATTCGATTCTGGTTAAAGATAATATGGTAGCTAATGGAAACACCACACAGCCAAATAGAAACGAATATAAACTTAGAAATGGGCCTTATGGTGACACGACAGAGCAGCTGCATTAAGAACTAACATCATAAGGAGTAATGATATGGTGTTTTAAATGCCTGAAGAGATTACATTTGAACCAAACGAGAATATAAAACTGAAGAGAGCATAGTTCATTAAACCCGAGAAATATGGTCCAAGAAAATCAAACAAAAATTTCAAAAGAATATCTTACAAGTAACAAAAATAAATTGATTTTCAAAATTTAATAGTATAAAATAGAACATCTTGATTATATATATTAAAAAAATGGCTTTGACTAGTAGAACCATTCGAGCAATATTATGCTATCAGTACATCAAAAAATTTCAAGAGCTTATAAAAAATTTGAAAGATACCAATTTTTTTTAACGACCACGTCAAAATTTTCCAATTATAGTGAGCACTATGGTAGCAATGGGCCCCGTATAGCGAATCGACCCTAAAAAAAATCTCCCAAAACGTCATCCACTTATTAGCACCTCTCAGATTATAAGCCCAGCCCTTCTTCAAAAAGATAGGAACCAAACGGTTCCTTTCCACCCAAAAGAATCCAACAATGGCGTCCTCTCTCTATCTTCTCCGTTCCGCCGCTTACACTCCGATTTCATGTTCCTTAAACCCACCAAACTACAGCACCAAGTCCAACGACAGGACAGAGCTCAAGTGCCCTCCTAATCTCAACATCAAAGTTCCGACCCCTCCATGGATGAAAGGCCCTCTCTTGCTCCAACCAGGGGAGCTCCTCAGCATCTCGAAGCGACCCAGAAACAAGAACTCCTCGAGGGAGGCTTCCCAGATGGAAAAATCCGATCTTGCATTGACAGGGAAAGAGGGTGGAGTGAGGGGAGTCAAAGTGATGAAGAAGATTGTGAAGAGCATTGAGAAGTTGAGGTTTAGTAAAGGGTTGGTCGGAATTCAGGAGGAGGAGACTGATGGAAAGTTGATGCCTTGGGAGAAGGGAGAGGAGAAGAAGTTGAATTCTAATAAAGGGTTCGTTGGAATTAAGGAGAGTAGTGGGTTTGAGCTTGGAGGAGTAGGCAGGTTGATGCCTTGGGAGAAGAAAGAGGAGAAGTTGTTGAATTCTAATAAAGGGTTTGTTGGAAATCAGGTGGAAAGTGATGCGGTTGAGCTTGGACGAGGGGGAAAGTTGATGCATTGGAAGAGGGGAGAGGAGAAGTTGTTGAATTTGAATAAAGGGTTTGTTGGAAATCAGGTGGAATGTGATAGGCTTGGGCTGGGAGGATTGGGAAAGTTGATGCCTTGGGAGAGTGGAGAGGAGAAGTTGTTGAAGTTGAATAAAAAGTTTGTTGCAGATCATGTGGAAAGTGATGGGGTTAAACTAAGAGGGGATGAGAGGAAGAGAAAGATGATGACTTCAAAGTTGATGCCTTGGGAGAGGGGGGTGGAAAAGTTGGCGACTTTGAGGGTGAAGAAGGAGAGGGTGGCGACCAAGGCCGAGTTGAATCTTGATAGGGAGCTGTTGTGGAGGTTGAGGGAGGAGGCAAAGGGGATGAAGAAGAAGGTGAAATGGGTGATGGTGAAGAAAGCTGGGGTCACTCAGGATGTGGTTAATGAGATAAGATTGTTATGGAAGAAGAATGAACTTGTTATGGTTAAGTTTGATGTGCCCTTGTGCCAAAGTATGGCTCGAGCAAGAGAAATTCTCGAGGTTTGGTTTGAAATTTTTGGCAAAGAACTTGATGGAATTGTATGACAATGGTCTCGACGTGGCTCGGTTGTTTCTGTAAATGCATTGTTGGTTTATCTCTTATTCGTGGGAGTTCTTTCATTAAAGGTTGGAATTATTTGGTTTTGGCTTTCAGATAAAAACTGGAGGCATGGTTGTGTGGACTAGGAAAGACGCACATATAATCTACAAGGGAGTGCCTAAAGCAAGCTCCATTTGGAAGAAAGGTGATGGGAAGAGCATGGACGGGGAATCCTCGCGAAGAGATATGCATGTCAATGTAGATGCAAGAAACCAACTTGGTCCACCGCTATTCGAGAGAGAAACTGACAGATTGTTGGATGGCCTAGGACCACGATTTGAGGACTGGTGGATGCAGAAACCATTGCCGGTTGACGGAGATAGGCTTCCTGAATTTGTCCCTGGCTTCACGAGTCCATCAAGGCGCTGTCCTCCCTGCGATATATCAACTCTTAGAGATGACGAGCTGACATATTTGAGGAAACTTGCACGTGCTCTGCCTACACACTTTGTCCTTGGTGCTTACTTAAACATCTCATTTTGTTTTACATGAAAAAATAGAAAAATCATAAAGTTAATCCTCTGCTATCAGACTCAAAGATAACTCCTGGTTTTCTTGCTGGCATGCAAAAACTAATGTGGACATTTAAATTTTTTTTATCAATATTCATTTTCAGGAGGAATTTAAAAAGCCTCATTGAACATCAGTTTTACCACTTGGCCAAAATTTTCTTGTATTGTGTTGGAAAATGGTTGAGAATCTGCATAATACAGCTCTTGTGCTCGTAACTGAACAATAATAAGCAGAATTCTTCCCTGAAGTTTTTTCAGTTAATGCTGTGTGTCGGTGTTTTTGCTATGTTAATATTTGACATTTATTCCTGAAGGGCGGAACAGAAGACTTCAAGGCCTAGCTGCTGCCATCTTAAAATTGTGGAAAAAGAGTATTATAGCTAAGATTGCTATTAAGTGGGGAGTTCCAAACACTGACAACGAACAAATGGCATATGAGCTCAAGGTAAGCATAATAATTTAAAATGCAGTTATGATTTATATCGAACTGTAAATTAGGAGTTGAAATAGATAGAAAGGTTGTTCATCATATCAAGATTGATGGAGTTAATTTTTTGCTTCGTCAGTGTAAATTTAGGCGAGAACCAGAAATAAAGAACTCAACCAACTTATCTTTATGCTTCTCACTTAGAGGTTATATAGGAAGAGGTTACAAGAGGAAAGAAGGTGAAAGAAGCTATCAGGCAAGACAGCTAGAGAGCTGTTGGAACAGCAACAGCTCTTTCCCTTTTTTTACAGAAACAGAACTACAACCTAAATACAGAGGAAAGTAGTTGAAATAGAACTTAACTAAGGAACAACATTAGAATACAGGGAACATTCTCTGCAGATAAGATGAACAGCAAGCATGATGTTCATCTTGATTCTTAATGAAGCAGCAGCAGCTTCAACAATTGCAGTACCCAAGTACCTGCAATTCATACTATAACAGAATGAGCAAAAGGACAACCTTAAATTATTCAACAGTCGGCCTAGTACTGGGGCCCATATGGTTCCCATTTTGACTTATTATTACAATCCACGCATTTACAATTCCTTCATAACTTAACCTGTCATTCGAGCGAGAGGATTGACTTTGTAGTGACTGCTACATCGGTGTTTGATATGCAGCTCCTGACTGGAGGGACTGTGCTGCTCCGTGATAAGTTTTATATTGTACTTTACAGAGGCAAAGACTTCCTTAATGATAAAGTAGTAGAGATGATTAAAAAAAGAGAGTCTGAACTTCATAGATGTCATCTGAATGAAGAAAACGCTCGGCTGAAATCAAGTGAGAGTTTATTTTTGGCCGAAGAAGCAGGAGTCGACAATGCCAGATTCGGAACATTGTCTGAATTCCAGGATCTTCAAATCAGGTATCAGGATATGGTGAAGCTGAAAGCAGAGTGCGACCTTGGTGTAGAAGCAGAAAGGGAAAAGCTGAAGAAGGAACTGAGAAGCCATGAGTTTAAGCTTTCAATTGTAAGATCCTTTTTATTACTTCACGTAATTAGCTTGCCGCTGTTCGGCCAGGAAAAAAGGTTAGCTTTGTGCTGTTCCTGAGATCATTTACTAACCTGACTGCAGCTTGAAAAGAAGATAGAGAAGTCAGAAAGTGAACTGAAGGTTTTACATTCAGCCTGGAGACCAGCAGAGTCAGACCCAGACTCTGAAATGATGACTGAAGAGGAAAGAGAGTGCTTCCGCAAGATCGGGATAAAATTGCAGGGAACGTTGGTGCTTGGTGAGGTTTTACATAATACACACCATCTTGTATCCTTTTCTCTACAACAAAAAATATTGCCGTGCATCTGTCAAATCATTCTAGATGTACTAAACTACAATCCATCTGGCTCTCTTTAATCTACTAAATACATGATGACTGCTTTTCTGGATGCTGTTGCATATTTCTCGCTTGCTTCATGGATTTTGATTATAATTTTCTTCTTAAGGGAGACGTGGAATCTTTGACGGGGTTCTAGAAGGCCTGCATCAACACTGGAAACATAGAGAAGTTGTAAAGGTTATCACAATGCAGAAAACGGTATCACAGGTCCATAATACCGCAAAATTACTCGAGGCAGAAAGTGGTGGGATCTTAGTTTCAGTTGAGAAACTAAAAGAAGGTCATGCCATTATCATTTACCGTGGGAAGAACTACAAACGTCCTCGGCTTTCTTACGATAATCTTCTGACTAAAAGAGAAGCCTTAAGCAGATCTCTATTGCTGCAGAGGATTGGAGTAAGCAGACCATATTGATTTTAACTCTTGATTGTTTCAAAATTTGTACTTGATTCTTATACGTGAATTTAAGTTGCTGAAATTTGGCTCTTATGAATTCTTCTTTCTCTTGGGATGGTGGGATCTGCACTATCAGTCACTAAAGTTTTTCGCCTACAAAAACCGACGTGCAATTTCACAGATAAAGTCCAATCTGGTATGTCTATCTTCTCATGGTCTGCTTCATGGTTAACAGTTTAATTGTTTTCCTCTCTGTTTCTGAAAGGAAGTCTGGAAAATGAATACAATGTCTAATAGATGATGTTGCATTATTTTAATTTTGTCTAGTCATGCTATTAACGGCTTCAACGGGTGTAGTTACTCTGCTTAAATGATAAAGAGAACGGTTATGTTGCTTTCCTTTCCATCACCATTGGTTGATTGCTCAAGATGGTAATCCTTTTCTGCTTAACCATTGAATTGGAAATTTGATTTTAGAATTTACAACATGACAGGAAGAGCTTCAGCAATCTGACCAGAATAGCCTGGAAATACCGCAGATGTCTTCAGGCTGACATGTTCATAGTTCTCTGAACCCATGGCTCTCATAGCAAGTGGGGTACTTGATGAATCTTGGTGGAAGAGGACACACCTCAAGAATTCACGCTACACCAAAAACCCGGTAAAGTATATTGGTGAACAAATGATCAAGTTAGTTGTGTATTTTGCTTATGAGCATAATGTCCAATAGTTCAACTGTTGGCAGATTTTGTTCCTCATGTCAAAAAAGTTGTTCGTTCTTTTGGAAACGTGCTTGACTATACCAGTAGAGTTCCCGTGCTCTTGTCCAGGTTAAACTAACAATTGTGTAACTTTGATCAGATCTATCTTCGGGAAATATACTTCGCAAAATGCTGAATTCAGTGATCATGAGACCTGGAATCAACATCTCTCTTGCATGGCTTAAGATTTTTTTTTGTGGTCCATGATCGTTAGTATTTTTGACGAATGTTGAGGTCTTAAGCTGTGGACATGAGATACTTGGAACAGGTAAATACTTTCCCAGCCTAGGCATTGCATTGTCAGTCAGCACGGTGGAATAAGGGACCTACAGAGATCCTTCAGCTTACCCTATTAGTATTCAGAATCCAAGCTTGGTAGATATTTTATCATCTGAGACTTTGACTGCTACGGAAGAGAGCGCTACATCAGAGAGGTTCTCTTTCCGTCCCCTGTCTACTCTGACTAAGTGCTTCTGGCGCCAAAAAAGCTGCTGAGAGATGGACATGTCTCTGCAGACCGAAGCATTGGGTACTCTGAAAGAAATGATTGACAGATATCTTTCGCAACTTTGTTCATGGACCATGGCTATTGAACTCCTAAACATCATGTGAACCCGTCATAACTGAATGACTGGCATCATAAGATCAGGTAGCTCCCCCAGAATGTGAGGAGGGTATGATCTCTTGCAAATTGTTATACCTGTCAATATGTATTCTATTGTTAGAATGACTTCAACTGTAACATCTGATTTTAGCACTGTCATAATTATGGAAACAATTTCGTCACTTGCGTAGAAAAGTATATACCCGTATGTGCACTCCGTTACTCTTAGTTTCTCTCTTGGAACGCCATTTTTTCTTGTCTTATCTATCTTGCTATGTACTTTTTCTCAAAAGTAGCCTCTTCAAGTGAAGAATGACGCGTGAACCTGCTGCATCCGAAATAGCAAGTGACATGTCAATCTTTAGGCTCTTGTTTCACATGCTATTCTATTGTCTGAAATTGGCGCCATTTGCTTTATGACATTGTCCATTTAGATTGCAAGATGTCCTGTCTTGGAAGTAACCAATATTGGGGGGCTTTCAGATTTTCCCGAATGTCTTGAGTATTGGTTTTGCAGGTTCAGTCAGTAACCTTGTGGTAGTTAGTTTTGGGAGGCTTGCTCTGGCTCTGGTTGTTTAGGTGGAAATGTGAAGTTCTTCATTACGATTACACCAGTTCATTATGGCTATAAAATTACCAAAGTTCGTCATTGCAGCAATCTCTCACTCGCTTCATCTTGAGATTATGGAAAAGAAAAGAGGGGACAAGACAAAATTAAAGTGTTTTGCACCAGCTTCTTTAAGAGCATCAACTGATATTGGTTTACAAATGTGTCGGTGGGCTTAACCAGGTTCATTAATAGCTCTCGACGTCTGTGATTATTTTACTAATGGATCCAATGGCAGTTCCTCTTCATCTGTTCATGAACTTGTGTAGGTTGCCAATGATGCTGCAGAGGGTGATCTTGCAGGCATGTTTAAGTTAGGCTTTGGCGGTACTGGCAAGGTTCGAGAATTATCTTCCAACATCTCAATAACCCTTGTCATGTTTGGCCTGTCGATTGGATTGATCTGGATGCACCACAAACCAACCAAGATCAGCTTCCTCGCGGCATCCTGTTCGGTTTCGGTTATATCATTTTGCAGGCCAGAAATCTCGTCCAGCTCCAGTTGTTCATATATCCAATCTTGAAAGTATTTTGTGCTGGCGTCGGATGATGCAGTATCAAAACTCTTTCTTGCTCCAACCATTTCGAGAATCAGCATACCGTAGCTATAAACATCTGACTTGTCCGAAACCATCCCAAAGTTTCTGCTGAAGACTTCTGGAGCTATATAACCAGGGGTTCCTCTTGCACCCAACATGGACACCTTGCTTTCTTTGCCCTTGCACAACTTTGCCAGACCGAAATCCGAGATTTTAGGACAAAATTCCTCATCCAATAGAATGTTGTGCGGCTTTATGTCTAGATGCACGATCCTCGTGTTGCAGCCTCGGTGCAAGTACTCCAAACCTCTTGCAGTTCCAGTTGCAACATCGTACAACACAGGCCAATCTAAAGCACATTTCAATGTTTGCGACTCTTGCTGCAACATCGTACAAATTCATTAAAAGGGGTCAGAAATCTCGTTCTGTTGTCGATCAACAGGGGTCTGTATGTTAGCCCTGATAAGAATATGCTCTCATTTCGGTTGCTGCCGGCTGGCTGGAAATCCAGGTGGCCGGAGTAGCTAGGCCGGGATGAGCTCCACAAAGGGCATCCGATTTCCGTGATGTTCCGGCACTGCGACAAGGTGCTGCAGTTGCGGAATTTTCCAAATTGGGCGGAGACCGTGGTTCGTGGTTGAAGTGAAGCGATGGTTATCAGAGTCATCAATATTGGTGACAGAGTCATCAATATTGGAGACATGTTGGAAGGCTGTGTGCAGGAAGCAGGTTATCAGAATCATCAATAAGATGAATTTGGAGGACTATATCGTCTAGATAACAGATAAAACAACAAATTGACCTCCATTCCAAGTCAAGTTGGATTTGGTCTTAAGAAGTAGGTTAAAATGCCATTATTTTAATCTCCAAGACGCGGAATGTAAAGAATGCAGCTATTCGAGTAGACTGCTTGTCGAAATACTCAAGTCTACTGGCAAGTAATTTGATTTATTTTTACATCAAAAGTTTGGTAAATTTTAGAAAATTCTGAATTTGATTATGAGGAATACTTGCATTAAATTATGGAAGAAAAAGTAATACTTATGTTGGATCATTTGTAAACCAATTTTGATAAAGAAAATGAAAAAGGTTGTCTCATGTGACATGTTAAATACTGCTAATTTTTGTTCCTTCATTACAATTAGATCAAAGGATGTCGCTTCTCACATTGCCCAACTTCATCAAGCATTATCAACATTCGACTTTCCGAGGGAGTTGGCCGAGTCTCGGAAGTTGAACAGTTCATGGCGATTGAGATCCTACTGATGACTCTAATGGTGATTCAACATCTTCATTTACTCCTGAACTTGTGTAGGGTGCCAATGATGTTCCAGAAGAATACTGAGGTGATCTAGCAGGCAGATTTAAGTTAGGCTTTGGTGCCATCGGCAAGGTTCGAGAATTGTCTTCCAACATTTCAATAACCCTTGTCATGTTCGGTCTGTCTACTGGTTTTGTTTGAATACACCACAGACCCACCAAGATCATCTTCCTCGGGATCTCCTGTTCGGCGTTAATTTCCCTCTGCAGAACAAGAATCTCGTCCTGCTCAAGCTTTTCGTATATCCAATCTGGGAAGTATTTTGTGCTTGCCTCAGATGATCCAGTATCAAAATTCTTTCTTGCTCCAACCATCTCGAGAACTAGCATTCCGTAGCTATAAACATCCGACTTATCAGAAACCATCCCGAAGCTTCTGCTGAAGACTTCTGGAGCAATATAACCAGGGGTTCCTCTTGCACCCATCATGGACACCTTGCTTTCTTTGCCCTTGTATAACTTTGCCAAACCGAAATCAGCTATCTTCGGACAAAAGTCTTCATCCAGGAGAATGTTATGTGGCTTTATGTCCAAATGCACGATCCTCGTGTTGCAACCTCGGTGCAAGTACTCCAGGCCTCTCGCCGTGCCGACTGCAACATCATACAAAACATTCCACTCCAGAGTGCATTCCATTTCTTGAGACCCTTGCTTGTAAGTGTACTTATCCAGAGAACCTTTCGGCATGTATTGGTAGACCAAGGCGTTTTTCTTGTCATAACAGAATCCTAGAAGACCAACTATATTAACATGAGATGTTCTACCAATGCTTGCAACTTCATTGAGAAATTCTTTGGCTTCGTTGTCCGATGCATGAAGAACTTTGACTGCCACAGCCCGACCATCAGGTAACTCTCCTTTGTACACCCTACCAAACCCTCCCTGGCCTAACTTGTGTGCGAACTTTTTGGTCATCTTCTTGATATCCGAGTACGAATACCGCTGTGGCATCTGAGTCTG